>JAECUM010020353.1:0-61197 GCA_016617855.1 Megalonaias nervosa | reverse complement strand
AATCTGACGTTGATATTTCTAACGCGGCTTATGACGTTGGCTCGTGAACCGTAATAGCGATTTTGGATTCTATTCCTGTGATAGATTTAATCTTCCGTTGGAATTCACTGTTGATCTGTTCTATCTGATAACTGCCCGTAGGAATACCAACAACTTGCCAATCGGGGGATCCATCAGATTTATTTATATACGCAAATACCAATGAATTATTTTCTTGCAACCCACCGAACGATTTTGATCTGATATTTGGCCAGCTGTAAGATACTTGCAATTGTGCTAGAGCTATTTATTTGGCAGGAATTTCCGTTGGAAAACTAACGTCAAACTCAGGCTTGGTTGAACTCGCTGATATCATCGTGGTTGTTGGTGATGTTGTATTAGCGACGATTTGTTCTAGCAATCGCCTTAATTGATCTTGCGACATTATTATTTACGTCAGAGATCTAAATGTCGGAGACTGCGGCGTCTCTAATCCTTGTCTTTAGACCTTGTCTTTGTCATTGTCTTTGTCATTGTCCTTAGACAATGGGGCTTGGTTTCCAGTTGCTTCATGGTAAACCTTAATCATTTCTTCGAATTCTGATCTGATATTATTCCATGATTGAGCCCTGGTGATATCAGCGATGATAATTTAGCTTGTGCTTGTGTTGCCGCTGATAGCAACGTTGTATATTCGTGTAATTTATAATTCGCACACGTAGATTTTTTGCGATGATATTAAGAATACCAGCAACATCGGTTATAACTGCAACACCAATTACTATTACTGGCGCTATTATGTATGTGGCTGATAATGATCCGGTTAGAGATACTGTTGCAGCAACTACGGCGGATGCAGAGTATACAATTATGTCAGTAACAGCGACACGTCCGCGGTATTTGTTTTGTTTTACTGTATACGCATCAATGATATTTTTCAGTTGGGTATGCAATAAACACGCTTGCTCGTGTCTGAAATGCTGAACATCAATCAATTGGTTCATTACATAAATTACTAACACTCTAAGTAGGCGGCAGTTTGGTAACGAATTCAATACAGCAACAGCACAACACTCCGATGCCATTTTCTTCTGGTTCCACCACAAATGTTCACACGTCGTCCTGCTCCAATATCACTAACACAGATCCAGAAGATCCGTTAACTGGATAACGCCGTAAAATTGTGGTAGATATTGTAACTGTTGTAACGCCGAGTACTGAGAATATGTATATTCCGGTAACCTCAGCTGTATATATATATAATGGATTTATTGCGTGGTGTCCATAATGGTGATCCAGATGCTACTGTATATACTACACCATCGGTAATCTTTTTGATGTCAGACAGCTTAATGTCGATGACTGCTTGACTCCCAAAAATTCATTAATGGCTCTGTTTACGTTTCTACGAAAATTTATAAACGCCGTTATATGATTAGCATATTTAGATTTAAACGTGGTCATTCCATCATTGATTGTCATTAACGAGGTCATCATCGGGATGTTGCTATTGTCGACGTATTTCTTCGTTGCAGCGTCATCGTTTGATTCTGGTTCTCCAAGACCAGTAATTTTATTATTAGCCATATTGAGAGATCCAGCCATTGCATCGCCAGTTTTAGCAACGTAGTTACTGATCTCAGTTCTGATCGTGGCGCCATTACTGTCCACGTAATTTTTTGTTGCCACATCATCGTCTGATATTCGTTCTCTCACACTGATAATTGTATTTCTGCTCATGTTGAGATCGCCATACATAATGTCTCCAATTCTTCAGATGCGTCCAGTAATCTTCCCCATGAGAGTTAAAATTGATTCCTCAGAGTCTTTAATTTTACCGGCTTTAGCTAACACCACTAAGTTATCTTCGGTCGCATCTGGAACCCGCAGAATAATATCTGTCAACGATATATTGCTCGTCTTTAATCGTCCTTGCTGATACTGAAAAGCAGCAACTTCATTTTGGTCTATAACTACGAGACGCAAAAGATTAGCGAGCTGATCCTTAACCTCGTCAAGGGTTGCATATTTGGATAAGTCACCTTGGGGCTTGTCCTGAGTTTGACTTAGAGCAGATCTTTTGTAAATATCTACCATTGTATATTCACTAAGACCTGTTTAAAAGGTTGGACGACGATGTTGTCTGGTGGTATACTCGTGCACGACTTTATGAGGCGGTTTTAGGGACCTTGACACAGCATCGAGCACAGCGAGTACTATACGGCCACATATTGGCGGATCAGTTATTGTCTGTATTAGTATTGTTGAATACCTAGACGGGAGTGCTTTGAAGTCCGCTGATATATTTTAAAAATTCTTTTGGTGGCGTCAACCTATACGAATCAAAATAAACAACTCCACGTGGATCAATTGAGTATGCAACCCAGTGAGTACCTGGACCAGAACTTCCATCGGGATTAATGATACCGGTTTCAACAGGGTTTGGTTGTTGTCTGTAAATGATCAAGCATAAAACACCTCTGAAGCTTTTCATGTTTAATTTTTTAGCAACATCAAGTAAATCAAAATTGGACATAGGAAACTCGAAACGCTTTGTGTTTAGCGAAGTGTCCCGGGCAGTCTCAGACCAGAACCACTCGCGGATCGACCGTACCATGAATGAGGAGTTTCTGGCAGTCTAAGATCCCTTATTTTAAGTCTTAAGTCCGTGATCTGTTGCTTTCTTAAATGCCATCCAAGCGGCAGTTCCAACAGCACCAAGTGCAGCTGCTTCTGCAACAGCTGAGGCTGCAGCGGCTATCAGCGCTGGTATAGCTGCAAGAAGTGGAAATATACCACTTGTCCTGGCAATATCTTTAATGGAATCCGAAGAAAGATCAAGTCTAATACCGGTCTTTGATCGTTTGGCGTCATTGAAGTGCCTGAGTTGACGTTTTGTCAGGGACAGTTTATTTGGACCTTGCAATGCTGCTGATTTCAGCAATATTTTTATTCCAGAATTCTTTTTTAATGCTGAATGTAGCTTTTTAATCTGACCAGGAGTCAGAGTAGCGTTAACATGATGATATGACGTTATAATATCATGAGCGATTTAATTACTGATCATGCAACAGATCACGAGTGATCCAATTACATGTTTTCCACTGGGGCATCAATGACTCTCATTCGTCCAACAACACCTTCAAGCAACATTGTTTTGTCTGAGAGTATAACAGCCATTGCTCTATAATTAGCAATAGCTCCTCCTGCCACACGAGCTCGAAAATGTATATCAACTACAGATTGTCTAAATAAATCCATGTGTTTCAGCGAAAAGTAATAGATCGGATACAGCGCTGTAAAATCTAGTTGTGATATTTGTAGACCAGAATCAACATTTTGATCATATCCCATGAATGTCATCAAAAGATGATAAGCACGTGCAACATGATTATTCTCAAAATTCAGCATTATGTAATCAGCTGGTTCTTGATGCCCGTTTATCCTTAATGAAACTTCAGTAACACCAAGTTTGTAAAATATCATTTTGTTATGTAATTGTGAGTTTACTCTAGCAGTATCTTGGAAAGCAATGAATATATGTTGCGATGCAGAAACACCTTGCTGTGACGCTATATCCCTAACCCAATCGGCAGATTTCAGAGTTTTAACATATTCGGGTTTTACATACCTATCTCTATTACTATATCCAAACGCAACAATATTAATTATTTGGTCTGGGTTACTGATAGCGTTAATATCTTCCAGCGTAAATTTATCTATAATGTTAGTTTTAACTTTTGGCAGAGGTGATGGTTGATCTTCAGATTGTGGTTGAATTTCAGGTTGTGGTTGAGGAGGTTGCCGGGGTGGTGGTCTAGTTGCTCGAAGACGGCCAACAATATAAACAGGCAGTATCTCAAGAGCTTTTTGAGCTGCCTCAGTTGCTGTAACAATTTTCTTTGTTGGTTCGACAATTAGTTTAAATAACTGTTCTGCACCTACTGTAACTTTCACCTGAGACTCCTGACGCGCTTGTAGTTGTTGCTTGTGTTACGTGTAGGCTCGTACAAATGCAACCGAAGAAAAGAGTGAAGTCGACAAGCTTTGTATATTTTAACAAAATAATTTATTTCCCTAGAAAACAATGTAAAAATTGGAAAATAGGACTTACGGTTTGTGAATATAATCCAAAATTTAATTCTAAGAATGAAAAATACAAGTCCTATCACTAAATAGTTCTATTAGAATCCAGGTTCGAATCTCGACGACGTACCAAAATGGAAGGCAATGACGTCAGATATGGTCCTTGTACAAAATAACAATTCCTCAGTTGAATCACAGTTTATGTTTCCGAATAATTCCAGAATAAATTTTCACTGTATTTCTTTCTCCCAGAATTTATAAAACAGTACACTCGTTTGGTTTTCTAGAGAATAAATTATTTAAATTCCAAACACAAATGAATTTCAAAAGCAATCTGGTAACCTATCCGGCCTTCTAGGTATCAGGAATACAACTGACTGACGAACGCTCAGAAAGGGTTATATATTCACCCGAATTATCATCCCGTTCTCGCGAGACAGACTACGTGATCTAATAACATTTGAAATACGTAATAAGATATTTGCCAATTTGCACCTAGCTCTATCTAAGAACTAGACTATCACTTTAAAACAAATATAAAAATAAAACATTGTTTATCCAGATTAACACGTAGGTCGAAAAGGAACTTGAAAACAGCCAATGGTATTCGCGTAGCGATTACACTACCCCGGACCAAGGTAAACTAAAAATATTACTAATGTAATACGCTTTACGTCTTAGATAAACAGAATTACTGAAAAAGAATTTTGAATCCCTACAATAATCATTACAATAAATTGTAATGAAACAAAAATAAAATAAAAAAGAATTTTAAAACTAACACACAAGCAATTTAATTACATATACGTAACACTTGACAGAATCACGGAAGGGGAGATATTTCTTAATTGCATCTAGTCGCTGTCGAGCTAGTTTAGCTGTGCGAGATCCCATGGTTAGCGCAGGATCGCTCATTATTATATCAATAATAATGATTTAATTACGTCACCTAACAGTTGCTTTTTTTTTTTTTACCACGCTACAGCAACAGGGAGGGAACGACCAACAGTGAGTGTCCCGGGTCGGTAAACAAGGACGCATACAAATTTGACACGCAAGCATCAAGAGAAAATATATCAAAACTGCGCTAACCCTGTTAGAAGCCTCGGTTTAAAATTATTGACGCTTGTCTGTATATTTTCGTAGGAAGCTTAATTTTCACAAATAAACCCTCCTAAAATTTGGTCTTTTCACCCTCCCCTAATTTAGCATTATTGACGCTTGTATTTTCATTTTCGCAGGAAGCTCTGTTTTAAAAAAAAACTCCCAAAATTTGGTCTGTTCACCTCCTCTGCTGCTACATTGCATCTTAATTACCATGGGAACTGGAAGATGTACAAAGCGGAAGAGAGCCGAAATTTATGCATAGAAACTAAATAAAACGCCATCCTTGAAGTGGAACTCGGTCTGAAAGGCAAAGCCGAGATCGCCAAGCAGTACAACGTTCTGACGAATACGCTATCAACATGGCTGAAAAGCAAGGAAGCGATTATAGATGGCTGTATGAAGTTCGAGCCAAAATGAAAGGCAATGAAATCTGGGGCCTTCGACGAGGTTGAAGAGGCAACTCTGAAGAGGTTTAAAGCTGATAGAGATCAAAACATCCCGTTTTCATGGAAGAAAACTGAAAAGAGCTAAAATAAACAGTTTATATAGGAAAAGTAACTTATTCAACTTGATGTACACTTGCACCTTTATGACATTCGATTATTCGAACCCAGTATTATCCGAAGTTTTTTTTTTTTGCTGTTCCCCACACTTCGGGTAAACTCGAGTCTACTAATATTCTTAAACGCGCAAATACAACAAATAATTTTCCTCTAATCAATTAATGACTACTCTAGATTCTAACTTCACGTTTTCTTTATTCACATTTGTATGACCTACATGTAAGCTTTCCTGGCCATTGATTGGTATTTCACACCATACAGTACACAACTCGATCCAAACACCTACTACAAAGCATTATTTCTACCTCAAATTATAAAACACCTATAGGTGAAAATATAATGAGAGTTTCTTATGATAAGAAATTAGGGAGGATCCATTTATGGACCTAATCCATGCTACCATAAAGTCTAGTAAACGCTATACATTATGACGTATGTTCTAAGTAATTTGTTGAGTAATCTGTTTGAGAAATATCTTCCAATTAATGATGACTTAAATCTAAGCAAGATAAATATGGAGACGTAAAAATATATAGTACATACTGTAGGTTTGCTACACAACTTTCCAAAAGATTTTAACAAGAAATACAAATTTCACTACTTCCTTTATGTTGATGTGCCTTCCTCGTCTTCTTTCACAATAACAGTTTTTAAGTTTAAAAATGTTTTTTTTTCAGTCTGCTAAAGATCTGGCCTCCAGCCCAGCAAAATCCTTTGTACTTTCAACACGTGAAATCGTTTGAGACAAAATGGTTCCTCCATCCAATTTTCTTCTTTAAAGTCTTTGAAGAATGCTCCATCCAAAATTTCCTTTTTGCAAACTTCTGCAAGAGCAGGCAATCCACACTCTTCGAAAAGGTACACTACTTCTTCTACAGACATAGAGAAAAAGTCTTTGTTTCTGTCTGATAGGGAAATTTGTTTCGACTCCGGAAATGGAACGTACCTTAGCCCTTTTGGTTTCTCGATTCCCTTTTGTTGATCGATGTAAGTAGGACGTTTAGTCAAGTTGGATGGCATCGTATCTTCCTGAATTTTAATATATTCATCATCGACATCTGAGTCACTTTCTTGTTGTGACTGAACTCTGTGGATCGACTTTTTAGCGTGTTCTTTATCCTTCTCAACCGTGGGTAAGTTGGAATTTTCAAAAACACAGCCATCTACAATTGTATCATAATGATCTTCTTCTACAAGTTCTAGATCCAAATCCGTTTTAATATCCTCCTTATCTGAGCTGGTATCGAGCTTAGAGCTTTTGCTTTTGATGTCCTTGGTCACATCTGTCGAAATTTCCACAGAGTCTCCTGGTTTCTTCATCTTGAATTTTTTTCTGAGTTCACCATGGACGAATCTGAACATTTCTGATTTTAGGTTCTTAAATTTTTCGATAGTTGATTTCTTCGGCTGGAATATTACAGAAAAGATAATTATTGCCAAGCATATCCAAAGTACGACTAATAATTGGCGTAAACGATTCTTATACCATGTAAATAGAGAAGACTGTTCGTTGACGAGTATCAATGAAACTACAAGGCAACATCAATAAAAAAGAAACAGCAACTACAATTTCATAGAATGTAGGATTACACTCCTCAATAGTGAAAGAAGAAAGACAGGTTAGAGTTGCTTTCATGTTAGAGTAAGAGTTTTCGCTTCAGACCTCAACTCACGGTCATTCGTACAAGCGCTAATAACTCGCTGACGGGGTGCATCGGAAATGCTGATTGCATCCATCAGAGTTATTTGGCATCAATTACATCTTCTGCTTTAAAACCATTTGTTTCAGCTATAGCAAAGACACATTTCAATGTAATGAAAACAGGATCGAATGCTAAGACAACAGCTAAGAAGACCATCACATATTTATTGAAATAGCCCTTCAAGCCAATGTTGAAATTTGGGTCACTGAAGATAGCTAATAAAAATTACAGCAGATACTGCATTGAAAGCCACCAGTAGCGTTTTAGAATAAGATAAAAGCTAATATTCGAATTAATTGTTTTAGATGTGATAATAGGTTCCAGACCCACCAGTCCACCATAAACTTTCTGTGAAATATTTAGGAGAGACTGGTTCACTGGCACAATACGAATTATGTGCATGAATCTTGATCACAGGGACTGGACTGAACAACTTGCACGCATCCATCATGTACAATACATACATGCTGCAGTAATTCTGAGGGACACAACGGGCATCAAATGGCCTTGTGGGGATAAGGGGAGTTTAAAATTACGCTGCAATTTTGAAACAAAAATGTTAGAAACGTACACAAGCTTAATATTGAGAGTCACCATGGGACCCTATGCAAATTTATCATTGTGGGTCACTTTTGTCCCTGTGTGAATTTAGTGCTGAAAACATTTATGGGAATAAGCATTAGTAGATCGGCATGGGATCCAAACTGAAATATACCAAGACGATTGATGACCTTTTATGCTTCAAACACTTCTATTTTATATCTATATTTTAATTTAGATGTATGGACTATGCAGTCTTAAAGAATTATTACCTTACCTTACCTTACCTTATCTTACCTTATCTTACCTTATCTTAACTAACTTATTATCTCATCTCATCCCATCGCATCTCATCTCATCTTATCTCATCCCATCGGATCTCATCTCATCCCATCGCATCTCATCTCATCCCATCTCATCTCATCTCATCCCATCTCATTTCATCTCATCTCATCTCATCTCATCTCATCTCATCTCATCTCATCCCATCCCATCTCATCTCATCTCATCTCATCTCATCCCATCTCATCTTATCTTATCTTATCACATCTTATCCCATCCCATCTTATCTTATCTTATCGCATCTCCTCGCAGCCATGATAATGTAAGGCTACGTCTGAGAGAGTGACAAGTGGAGGGGAAATTGTTTGCATTTGCCACATGCACAACGGAGGGAATGTTGGCATACCTCCTTGTTACTTTCATGTACTGTGGCTGACATTTCTTTGGATATTGTACTTGTGGAAATTGTACATGATCAAAGCACACAGCTAACCAAAAATGACCGCTCTCATGTGCTCTAAACGTTAGCCAGAATTAATCTGAAGTACACAGTCTTTAGCAGTTGTCCAAGTAGGAAAAACGAATTTTGCCAGACTAGACAATACCAGCTTCTGAAAGTACAATGAATGAATCACAAAATTCATCAAAAGTAAAAAATTTAAAAAAAAAACCCACATCATTGAATTGTAAAAAAATGGAAACAAACTAAATCTCAAACCAAAGTATTTTCAAAGAAATTAAATCAACAGTCATTTGAAAATTTACAAATTGAAAACAATTTACAAATTTATACATAAAAAGCGAAAAGAACCAACAGATGTTACAAAATGCAATTGAAGAACAGTTTTTTTAAATATAAAAGTACACAAGGTACCTCTGAAAACATTTAATGCAAAATATTTTTAAAAATATTATAAAATGTAACATTTAACAATGAAATTTAAGGACATTTATTAAATTAAAAAATATTTGAAAAATACTTTTGCAAAATAATAAATTCAACATGATCAAATTTAATTTTAAAAAAATCAAAATCAAAAGTGGAAACTTCGAACGAATTTTTGAAGTATTGGAAAACAATTAGGACAAAATGTAAAAACAATAGCAAAATTCATTGTAACGTGTTTAAAAAGAAAATATCAATTGTAAAAATATAATTTGAAAAAACCCATTTAAAATATGAATATAAAATTAATGAAAATATTGTTATTTAAATGAAAAATATTATTTTGAAGGAGATAATTATGTTTCTTTTTATGAACTTCTTAATAGTCCAATTATTTTAAAACATTCGTAAGTACTAGAATAAAATTTGTTTGCACAGTTTGTATCATAAAAAGTAATGAGAGAGAGAGAGAGAGAGAGAGAGAGAGAGAGAGAGAGAGAGAGAGAGAGAGAGAGAGAGAGAGAGAGAGAGAGTATTATTATCACAATGGAAATGAAAGTGGCTGTTGAGCCTGATGTAAAATGGGAATGGATAAAACAGTACTATTCGAAATAAAACCATACAATTTGTATCCTGGAAAAAGAAAACTCTAATGGAAAAGGAAAAGGCAATTGAAAGAGACAGAATTGTTTTAAAGGCGTAGCTTGAGAATACTCTAAATGACAGAAACTAAGAGAAAGTTTGCCAATAGCACTGGAGGTTGAGTAAACTTGCATAATAAAACATAGTAAAAATTAGGGGTGTCATGTTAAGATCAAAAGCGAGATGGATAGAGGGGAGAAAGATAGAGTAATTGTTTTGCCAGTCTAGAAAAACGAAGTTTAAAGGTAAAGTAATTAGGAAATTAATAATAAATGGAGAAGAAATCATTGTTGTAAAAATATTTTAAAGATATAAAATGAATTGTACCAAGCCTATATAAAGAAAGATTAATTTTCTCATCTAATCATGATTTTTCCAAGCTAATTAGAAAAAATGTCAGAGGAAGAAAACAAGCTTTTGAGGGTTGGCTGCTGATAGAAGAATGTACCACAGTATTAAAGGGTATCCAACATCCTAAATAATAAACGTCCAGAGTTTTAGAAAATATAATGGCAAGATTTGAAGAAATATTTCTTATTGAAGCATTCGATTTCAGTTTTCAAAATGGCAAACTACTTAGTTTACAAAATCTTGACCTTTTTATCTTTGATTCCTAAGCGAGACAAATACAAGACTGAATTTTCTAATAGGTGACCTATAAACCTTTTAAATACGGATTATACAATTGCCAGTTAAACGAAAACAGTAAGTAAAAGAAAATCTTTCGCAGGAGAATCCACGAAAGTCAAACACGTTTTATACCCCCCCCCCTAAAAATTAGTTTTTTTTTGTTTTGGATATGCAGAAAATTCCGATTCACTGAATCTTCTTTATTTTGCCTATTTTGAAAAGCTATCGATAGGCTACATCACTCCGTTCTGTATGAAACGTTAGATTTTTTTTTTATTTTTGGCCCAATCTTGTAAAATGGATCCGTTTTTACAATAATACCAAAAGCTGTATATCAAACAATTATTTATAGGAACCTTTCCCTTTAAAATGCGGTGTAAGACAAGGTTGCCCGTTATCTCCTTATCTATTTGTAATGACAACGGAATTTTTATTTTACGCTGTTAGAAAAAAAATAGTAATATCAATGGATATAATCTTTAGGAAATTGATGGAAAGTAAACATCTGCTGGCGATGCTACTAAATTCTCAACTCGATTGTTCAAAAATAAGTTTTATTCTAACTGTTAGCCTGTTGATGATTTTATTTTTAAAAATCTGAGGTGTTTCATTCAATTATAAGAAGTGCATGGTGCTAGAAATAGGGGCAAAATGTTAATTTGATATACTTTCCTATTAAATCCTTCAAGTGGACTTCTGAGAATGTTAAAACTTTGGAAATTATTTTCCACATCAATCCGATATGAATCGAATCTCAACAATAAACTGCAAGACTTTCTATACGCCTTGATAATTGGTAATGAAAGTTATGGAAACTTTCTCTTATCAGAAATATAGTATTAGTTACATATTTTACACTCCAGAAATATAATATTCCAGTATACAAATTCACATCCCTTGACATCATCGTGAAGAAGTTAAACGAAGGAGGGTTGCTTGGATATATATATATATATATCTATATATATATATATATATATATATATATATATATCAAAGCATAAAAGGCAAGCTGTGTACAAATATTATTTTTTATCAAGATATTTATAAATCTGGAAAACTTCCGCATTAGAAACAATGAAAAAATTGGACGGGATACTTTCTTAAAGGAAATTGCACGGTGCGCAAAAATCAGGGATTTAAAGTTAGCACTTTTTTATAAGCAAATAAGGGAAGCATGCTGCTCTTTCAACTACTTAGTCAATATTGCATTAATCCGGAATCAAACACTCTGGAATAATGAAAATAATTACAAATAAATAGTCACCTTTACTGTATTTCGAATGGATAGGAATAGATATTAGATTTATATCTGATATTTATCATTTTGAGGAGAATAGAATTCTCACATTCAAAGAAATATAATATGGCTACCCTGTATTCAACGTTCTAAAAACTTACACATTTTTACGTTCTCAAATCAGGAGAACTGGACAAACGTCCTAAAATCGAGCCTTGAGTAAATAATTTAGAAAAAGAATACTTAATAAATCAAGCTATGAAAAGTAAAAGATAATGTAATTTCTTATATAGTGTTAAAGTTGACCAAATAAAAACAGAAAAATCTCCTCAAAATGCTTGAGAAAGCAGGTTTTAAATGACAGCTTTAACTGAGGACAAATGCAAGATATTCTTAAAAATGCATTAGAAATGTTCAAACAGCTAATTTGAATTATGTTTTGAATATTTGATCTTAATAAGTATAAGTTACATGTCCCACATATACTTACAAGTTTGGGGATCATAATTTCATATTTATTTTATGATATAGGATCTTTTGTACCTATATTTGATCTGTGATGCTCATAATTGACTGTATTCGCTTGAAATAGCCACAAATGTTATTTCCATCATGAATTAGCTTACTTATGGTGAGATCTTTTAATTAAGTACATTGTCACTTAACTTCCCTGTATACGGTTGTACTAATTATTGCACCAATAATCAAACCTCACCATGCCCAAATTGCATTAAACCTTATGATAGTTAGTACCTTAGTTATTTAGCCTGTAAATGACTGAACATAATCAATCTAATCAACATATTTCTAGAAACCTCAATTATTTTTGGGATGAATATTCACTTTAATACATGCCTATTGCTTCACATTTCTGAGTGTCATTATGTCAAGTTTAATTGGTTTTTCCCTGTGTTTTCGACCTTAAATATCATGTTGAAATCTCCCTATCTAGCACATTTTAACACTTCATTTACCTGCATCTTACTGTTTCTAAAATTAGGTGAAACATGTCGTATCTTTTCTGGTCTAGCCTGGTATTTGGAACAAGGTGGAAGCTTGGATTAATCTGGAAGCTCTCCAGTAATTCATATGGTGATATCATGGTCTCATTAGGACATGTCCAATGTACCCACTATAAGTTACCTGGATTAGCTCATATTGCCACTGATGTATAGCACCTCAAAGACATAGCTTAGGTCTTCATGAGAGAGATCAGTACCATTGTTCAGTAAGACAGGGCTTCCCTGGACCTTTATTTTTCCTATACATTATTGCTTTTTGTGGTTATTGACAGTGAAATAATGGGTTGTTTTCACTGACGTCACGCTAAGGTACACAATTTCCCAAAATGCAACGCGATTAAACAAACGCCGCCATTTTGAGCCCCCAACAAATCGATAGTTGACCTTGATAGTTATGATGGAGAAGACAACAAGGAAAGCTATGATCCATACTAATTATCTCGATTCACTTGTGGGTGATGTTCATGAGAGATACATCCAGAAAACTGCTAAAATACATATTGATCCATATAACTACCTGCTGAAGCTTTTAGTGACGATCGGACGAAATGGCCTGAGGTCAGCTATGTAGACGTTGTTCATTTTTTGATTTTTCAACAATCAGCATACACCAAGGATCAGTTGAAGAACTACAAGTCTCTTGATGCATACAAGCTTTTCCAAGACGGCTGGATCCAAGAAATACTGCAATAGGGTTCATTTGTTGAGAGCAAAGGTACTTACACTTCCGTTTATTTTCTTTCTCTCTTTTCATAACGTTACTTCAGTTAACTCCATTTTATTACTGCAGTAGCTTGTTTGTGATGACAGATTTATAGAGTTAAAATCAGTTAAAATAACAATAGCATTTTCAATTTTATTCGAACCATTCATCCCTCTGTGAATTTGCCTTAACCACACGTTTAATAATGGGGTTGATTGATAGTACATGTAAACATTCCACATGTACATGTATGGATACATTCCACATGTACAAAAAATTAGAGTACTGACGCAATATTGAACATTATATATTATACATTGTAATGTTTCCTTCATTCTAAATTCCAGGTGACCCACTCTATGCGAGTCAGAGAGAAACCTCAAGAGCCATGGGTTATTGTTGCCACAGATGGGAGTGTGGAATCAGCACATTGCACATGCGTGGCAGGACTGTGGGAATGTTGTATTCATGTTGCCGCAGTTTTGTTTGCCTTGGAGACAGGTGCGAACATATGCAAGGAAGCTACAGTGACTGACGTACCTGCATACTGGATGTTTCCTACTTCAGCTATATTTGAGACACCATATAAACGACTAAAAGATATGGACTTACAGTCTGCAGAAGAAAGAACAACAATCTGTGCACACTGTTTCTGATAAACCAGCAGCGTTAGACATACCATCGTCTACAGCAAATGAGGAGAACCTATTTTGGGATGAACTTCATCAAAATGTGCCAAAGGCTGCCATTCTATTATTAAGAGGCAAAGGCAAGTTCTCAGAGAACTTCAAACCCAAGTCATTATTTGCAGAGTGGCCAATTGACTTGAGTCGTGTATGCTTATACAGTAAGGATACAAGTTGTTCAGATTCATCATAAGAGCAGGTGTTAGAGAAGTGTAGTGCTATAAACATATCTGTTTCCAAGGAAGAAGCATCATATCTTGAGAAGGAGACAAGGAACCAATCAAATAGTCTCTTCTGGCACAGATATCGTACAGGAAGAATAACAGCTTCCAATTTTTATCGTGTATGCCACACTAGCACTTCACAGCCATCTCTGACAGTACTGAAAACAATTTGTGCATCTTATGGGAAAAAGATTCCCTTCTATAGTGCCGCAACAGCCTAGGGAACTAAACATGAAATAACAGCAAAGATGGAATACTCAGCATTAGTTAAGAGTAAACATGGCAATTATAAGCTTGTGAACAGTGGTTTGATTATCAATGAAAGATACCCCCAGTTTGGGGCTAGTCCAGACAACATGATTTCTTGTGCATGTTGTGGGGATGGCTGTCTGGAGATTAAATGCCACTACAGCATGAAAGACAAACCTATCCTGGATGTTCCGTGGTTACAATTCATAAACACACATATTACTACCGGATGCAAATGCAAATGTTTTTGTCAGACCGACAGTATTGTGACTTTTATGTATGGAGTCCTCATGACTACCACTACGAACGTGTTTACAGAGACAATGAACTGTGGCAAACAATGTCTTCTAAAGCTTTGGAGTTTCACTCCAAATGTGTAATACCTGAACTCCTATGTAAATATTTTTCACAGAGACAAGTCCTTAGCCCAAATGCAGTTACTGGTGAAGAAAACAAAACTATCTCCACTCAGAGTGACAGAAAGTACTGCTTTTTGTGGTGGTGATGATAATGGAAGAAAGATGATAATGTGTGAAAGTGAAAATTGCCCAAATGTATGGTTTCATATCAGTTGTATAAAACTAATATCTGTGCCGAAAGGAAAATGGTATTGTGGCGAGTGCAAATGATGAATATATTTGCCAGTGTCCACCATGTTATGCTTTTTAAAGTGCTAATATATTGTATATATTATAATGGAAATAGTAGTTTATAATGTTGATGATGCCAAATATCTGATAAAGCAGTGTTACGTAGATTAGAAATTGACCAATATTGTACATTATCATTTGTTACATTATTCACAAATCAGTAAATCAATAATATGTGCAATGATGTCTCTGTTGTATCTTTGAAATATGATAAAGAAATTTTAGGAAACAAGATAATCAAATATATCCTCAAACCATGACTTGCGCCTGTAGATTTCTTGTTACACTTACTGGCCATGACTATTTTGACATTCAGCAAATTATAAACATAAATGGAATAGAACTAGTATTACTATGGTACACTTTATTTGCAACGTTACATGTTACATATGTGTGAAAATAACATTCAATGTACACATAATGGTGTGCTCAATAAACTTTGCACTCCTTCACTCAAATGGAACAACTGAAGGACACAAATTTGTTAAACAGCAAGCCACTTTAACAATCTTGTCAATAGTTGGAACACTCTCTCCATGTTTCAACTTAATAAACTCAATGGGGACGATGCCCTCAAAAATTCTGAATTTTCGCAACACGAGACCAATAACACTTCCACATGAATTCGAACTGATGCAATTTTTCTAGTTTCTCAACTTCTAGTGGATGTAACTGTGCTTTTCCTGGTGTAAAGGTAGGGATAGCTAATTCAGCTTGAAAAAAGCGCACATCATCTTCTATGTTGAAGCCTCTGTCAACCATCACTATGTCACCTGGTAATAGATTGTTGAGAACTCCTGATTTTTCTGTTATATACTTGTCAGAGGTTCTACCTCCCCATCCATCAGAAATAAATGTAACAACACCTTGAGGAGCAATGCCTATTAGATATTTCACAGTCTGGTTATGTTTGTAATTGGAATATGTGTACACTTTGTTCGGAGCACCACTTGGCTTCTCTGTAAATAATTCAAAACAGTCTAGCACAACAACAACTTTCTCGCCAAACTCTTTTCTGAAACACAGAGGCATTGTTTCCCTCAAGTGTTCTCGATTTGGCCATTGCACTAGAAAGCCTAGTCTAATGCAGAGTACATCCAGAGTATTGTGAGAACTTCTTTGCACAGTAGGTAAGGAAACGGTCAAATGATTGGCTGTCTTGGAAAAGATAATTCATTCGAAGTTTCACAAGACACAATAGAAATTCATTTTCATTTGACAGACTCTTACTGTTGTTACTCATATGTCCCTCTATTAAATTAAAGACTAGTTTTAATACACCATAATTGGGCAATCCCGTGTAAAATACGGTGCTAGGGCAATTCGGAGCAGGACAATTCGGCGCGGACAATTCGGCGCAGACAATTCGGAGCGGACATTTCGGAGCGGACAATTCGGAGCGGACAAATGGGAGCAGGATATTTAAAACATATCTATATTTTCCACATTTTATATCCCACCGTAATTCCGTATTGTTAACTAGTGGCTCCGTAACAAAAGCGCACGGACAAAAGCGTGCCGACATATGAGCGCAATGCAAAACAACCTCGACAAAAGGACGCGCGACAAAACAGCGCAGGTATAAATTAAGTTAAAGTAAACAATGTGTGTGGTATTCAATAATCCAAAGCCAAGACCATTATTCGCATTCCAATTCTAACTAACTGTAGCCCGCGATAAAAAAAAATTTACTTTCATGTTTTCAGATGAAATAATTATAATTAACTTTAACTGACTGCCGATTTATTTCCAAAGACAAAGGGATCCCATACAACATTAGCATTTAGAGTAATTAACTCAGTAAATGTTAATTGAACCATTTGAACATGTTAAAATTACAATTATTATTTCTTATTATTTGTAATATTTGGTCTTACATAGAAGAACTATAGGCTAAGTACTCAGAAAACTATTTTAAAAGTGATGTTTTTTGTTATTTACATCTTTCACAGAGTGCATGTCGGCGCGCTTTTGCTCCGAATTGTCCGCTCCGAATTACCCGTTTTTTGGTCCCGAATTGTCCGCTCCGAATTGCCCTGCGCCGAATTGTCCGCGCCGAATTGTCTGCGCCGAATTGTCCGGCACCGAATTGTCCGGTTACCGTAAAATACTACTTCTTCAGAATTGTCAACGTAAGATAGAAGGTTGTACAGTCATTTAAAATCAAACTGTTCATTTTCTTTGCCTTCGATAAGTCTGGACTTGCTATCATCTTCCAGTTGTTTGATTGCTTCGACTGTCAAGTCAGTTTCGATGCCCATTGCCTTTGATATTTCTTCATCATGATATGCGGGCTGAAATGACGCATGTTCCATTACTTTGTGATCATTACATGTACTGTCATTCTGTTTATATGTATTCTCAGCACATTCTGATATGCCACTGGCATTATTGTCCCCGAATTCTATGTACCTCTTTTTCAATGTTAGTAGAGATGATACTGCATCTGAAATCTTTCTTTTGTGTTTCCGCTGGCTGGCCCGATTAAATCTCTCATGAGCAGTTCATATTGCAGGTGAAGTCATTTCTGTGTAACCAAGATCTATAGTTGGTAACCATGATGGACTTGTTCTGTCATGCAAATATGCTTTAACACCTGTAACAAAAAAGGAAAGCAACTGAGATAGTGACTTCATTCAAAAGAATTAAATAATGTATTATGCAAGTCAAGAAAAAGGTCATCATATGTCAACAGAAAATGACTAGAACTGTCAATATACAATCCTGATACTCTTAATCAAAAATATAACATTTTCATGTAAATTTTTTTTTATCCAAAACGACTGGTCCCTGCTGCTTGCACTGGGACTTGTAAACCAAGATTATCAGTTAGTATTACAGCTTGGATTAAAATGTCTGTAAAAATCAAGCTAAACATTCATTATAACGCAACTGAAAAATTAATTTAACATACCTCCGACGAAATGTTTAGAGCAAACTAGCGTTCGTTCCCATCTCCCTTCAGTTTCAATGTCCTTTCTGTTGATAGTCGCCTTCCATAAATGACGTCTTTCTTCCGATAATTTCATTGTTTCTTCACCCTGATCAGTCAAAATTTTCGGTACTTTAAAGAAGCTTACATCTTTTTGTACACCTTTGCGGTTGGAACACCCGACAATACCACAAATCGGAATTATGGAAAACACGCTTGTCGTTACACCCGTTGTCAATCGCTTGAGACTCAAAACGGCGGATCTATGCGTACACATTTTCTGCAACGTCACGTGAAAACAACCCATAGCTCAGTATCATCAGGGTTGGTATTATTGAGCTGGATTATCATATTCCCTTTTCTCCCAAATGGCCACCAATGTTAACCTATGAACGTTCTTAATAATAAATTTCCCTTGTTACCAAAGGGTCATATTTTCAAAATGGCGTCGTAATATTAAATTCCCTATATCACATTATGGTCATTGTATACCTTCATAACTACCTACTGTTATACTTTTTCCGGAGTGAACAAGGCCGTAATATCTATTGTACTTAACAGTCGTTATTACGCGGGTAACTGAATAGCAGGAGATCAAGTAAGAATAAGGATACCTACTCATTTTTTTTAGAACCATTAAGATAATCTCCAAAATTGGTCCATAAAATTCTGATGTATTAGTGGATCAATTAACACCAATGCTTGTACAAGGCACTTAAATGATATTAAATTTGGAAAATTAGCAATAATCTATCTGCTTTACATAGGAAAATATACTCACCACCAGTGTAGGTAGACGTAATTCCTCCATAACTAAAATACATGAAAATCATCCTTTAAAAGCGAGGTCCAGCAATCTCTCTCTCTCTCTCTCTCTCTCTCTCTCTCTCTCTCTCTCTCTCTCTCTATATATATATATATATATATATATATATATATATGCTATATATATATATATATATATATAGTATATATATATATATATATATATATATATATATATATATATATATATATATATATACCAACATGTCGACCAATTGACCTTACGCCAGACGATAGATCGCTCCGCCTACCAAATCACGTGACTTAACCTCCGACAAACATGCAGTATTTGTCAAAAAAATATGTTTCAGTTTAAGTGATATGTTTATTCAATATGGTTTGTATTATTCTTAAAAATATAAAATTACAAAGTTGCATTAATTATACTGCAGTAGACAATATTTATATATGTAGTTCAAGTTCGTACATTAATAACCTAAGTGTTTAATTTCAGTAAATAATAGCAATCAATTGTAAAGCTGTCTAAGAACTTATTCATATGAAAGGAAACTTGCTCCAAAAGATGCCGATGTATGTAGCATATAATGTTATCCTTGTTAATTTTCTGAGACTTGTGTTTATGCTGCCTTGGAAGTATATGAATTAAAAATTAATAACAAAATCGTAAATAATTACTGTTTAGAAGTATACAGTTGTACATAATAATTTTAAGGTCTGCTATGTTTGTCAGATGGAATTTTGATCAATGATGTCTGTTGATGTAAAAATGTAAATGCATGCTTAATATATCGGAAGATAATTATTTCAAAGCTTTATTTGTATTTCTTTATTACTAATTACATTTTTGTATCCCCATCCCTCCTTCAACCCAATGAGAAAGTTAAGCGTCACTCTAGTGTCTGAAAGATCGAGACGATAAATCATTAATTTTGGGACAAGCCAACATTAAAGTGTAAATTTTCAACTTTAAAATAATGCAGTCTTGGGTTCAGTGCTTCCTATACAAGAATAAATAATATATATCAAAGCTCGAAAGTTAGGGGGTTCTCCACCTATATTCTTGAAACGTTAATTTTACATATATATTTTTCAAATCAACGTGACATACTTTTATGCAAACAAACACGTTGTAATTGCCATCAATTGTGTCTTTATTCAGCTAATCGTACACGCGACAAGTCGTTATCCATTGAAGTTTCGCCTATGTTTCGGGAAAGGAATACATCTAATTCCTCCATTTAGACGATCTGGATATTGACTGTCAGAATTACAAGACTTCTTTTCACCCTTATCGATCGAGAAATCAACAAATCATTGCAAAATTTGTAAATACTTATCATAATCAATTCATTGTTGCTACAAGCAGCTTGTCGGTGGAAAATGGCGGACTTAAGCAATGCCTGGAGCTGTGTCTAATTTACGCTCGCTGATTGGTTAATTGATCCAGCGTGATTGACAAGTGGCGATAGGTCAATTCTGCGCGTCGGGTATTTCTGCGCAACAATCCGTCATGTATGTAAACATTGGATCACGTGATATTTTTGGTCAAAAATCCATTTTGTATCAAGAAAGAACGATCGTATCTTAATTAAGGAAAGTGATATTCATAAAGTGTACAAAAATATCACACATTTCGACTCGAAATGAATATGAAAATGTGATTTCTAAATGTCAACATGAAGACCAACTCCATAACCTTCTTGAACCTGTAACCCAGAAAATCCTATTTACTATGTATCCTTAAGAATCATACAAATAAATACATTATATAAAAGATGGAAATGTATACCTTAAAACAATTCTGCATCTTAATCCAAGTTTCCGATTTTGCAAGAAGTTGTCCCACGCGTACAAAATCGTCTGCTACCCAACGTGTCAACTTGTCGCTAGAACGGGCTTCTCAAGAAATTCCTCGGCATATAGTCTGTTTCTAAATTCTGTAGCAATTTTTCCCCATAAACAAGACGTTGTAAACACATTACATCCTATTCATTGTTGTTTCTCTTACACATAATAGGTTATTTTTTTTTAAATAAAATGTTGAACTTTACTAATTGTTTTACAAGATCGGTTTAGTTTGCTTAATACAGTGCCGGATTAAACCCTGT
Source organism: Megalonaias nervosa (assembly GCA_016617855.1). Taxonomy (NCBI): domain Eukaryota; kingdom Metazoa; phylum Mollusca; class Bivalvia; order Unionida; family Unionidae; genus Megalonaias; species Megalonaias nervosa. Next base: position 40,179 of record JAECUM010020353.1, on the reverse strand, counting down.
GGAAGCCCCCAGGCAGTCGAAATCTCGGAACCCCCCTCGCACATTATCTCCTAATACGTCAAGATCAAATCAATTCAATATTATTTTGATCCGTTGTCGCGGGGCCCCTAAAAGGCGTGGGGCCCATAGGCCGGTGCCTACTCTGCCTATTTGGTAATCCGGCACTGGCTTAATATCTCTTGTCATTTGGTGGCATTGTTGCGTTGAATTTTGTAAAACTAGCTATAAACCTGACCTAATTACTCGACTGAACTGCTTACAGAAACAGTCCAAAGTAATGTATTTCGTTTCTTTAGCCCGATGGACAAACATTACATCTTTTCAAAGCTGTGCGCAGAATAGGCCGACATATCGCGAGTCGGGGGTGGTATCCGGTGTGTCCAAAATTAATATTATTTTGAACAGAATATTCTGGTGACAATTGCCTCTTTTCAATTGGTAAGCATTGCAATATTTTATTTTTGTCAATCGGTCGAATTCGGTACGCGTTTAGCTTCAGTATTGAAGACGGCAGTCTTAAGTGCTCCGAAATGCCCTTTTAGAAGGAGTAGCAATATCAAGATTTATTATGATGGCTGCCATGATGGCCATACTGGATGTCAGATTCGCACCAATTGTATCCAACACCAATTTTCATCATCATCATAGTTATCTGGTGAACACCGAAAGTCGGTATGACTTTCCATCTAGGAGCAGTAGCAATAAAAAATTTAGAGCGGCTACCTGATCGGCACACTTTGTATTTAAGACCAGTTATGAACCATAAGAAGTCTTCTGGTGAAAACCTGGGGTTGATATGACCATCCATTCAGGAGGAGTAGCGCTAACAGGATTTTCAAAACGCCTACTTTGGCGCCCATACCGGATATCTGAATAGTAAAATTTTCATTCGGAAAGAACTAGACCTTGGGTTTAATATGTGCGTAACGTTTCAAGGCAATTTTCCCTAGTTTAGGAGGAGTACGACGGTGAATAGGTCATTCCACAATCTCTTCTGGTCCACGATCAGTACAGCTAAAACAACATATCGAGAATTCACCTCACCGCGGTCAGGTGTCTCCGTTAGTATCTTTTTTGTTTTGGTGTTTGAAATGAAATTGACATAACCTCATCTTATAGTCATTCACTGGATCTTGATATTTACCGTATAATATTAAGTAGTCTATTTACTATGGAGCCTAAGTACTTAACATACATTTTACACCTTTCATATGTTTACATACTGATGAAAATTGAATTGACATTACGATGTCCATTTCAAGCCTAAAAAAATGAAAAGGAACAGGAAACGGTGGTCGATTTATAGTGGACATCCCTTTTTGGAGAGACTGAATATATTTCTTGAATCATTCACATTCTTTGGAAAACAACGATCAGAAGGGTGAAAGTTACTTCATATTTTGCCATGATTTCTCTACAACTATCTTGAGAAGACTGAAAAGAAGTCTGGTATTTAGTCATTGTTTGCATATTCGACAAATGTGAAAAATAAAATGGAAATGCACCGTTGGAATAAGACAATTAAATTCAGCTAAAAACGTATCGTCTCAAAGCTTTAAGTAAACTGACGTTCTTACTGATCTTCTGTTCACCTTAATTAAAGTAATATCATACCTTAATTAATGTAATATCATCTGTTGAAATAGAACATTTATATGACATAAGAAGGATAAAACCTATTCTTTTCGAAACTTTTATCTTCAAGCTAAAAAATCGTTTATCTTTAAATTTCTAATGAGTTTTCTTGTTAAGAGTATACTTTAATAACATCAAAACGTATTACCAAATACGGTTTATACTAACCTTCGTCATCTATTGGTTGTACGGTTTTGTTCTTTTCCCAAGGAGGGAAAGAACCTGATGTGGACAACCTATTCCTAGAGGACGTGCAAATTTGACCTTTTCTTTGAGGAATAACGGGGATATCTATGGTATCCGGAATATCCTCATAATCTGGTAATTCCTTTTCTTCCTTTTTTATGGAAGGTGACTTTCCGCTACTGTCAAGGAGAATACTTGGACTTGTTTGCAGAGTAGGATCTGAGGATTTTTGTAGTCGTTGTCCTTTGCTCTCCATTTTTGCAGTGGGAGAGAGTGGCAATTTGGAAGGCTTTTCTAAGGAGGAAGTTGTTTTCTTGTTCTCCTGTTTCTTCTGTTGCGTGTTATTTGCTTCTATTTTATCTGGTTTCTTTGTCAGCCATGGTGGAACTTGAGGATTGTTTGTCTCGGCATTGAAGGATGACACGTCTTCATAACATGATTCTGTACACGCCTCACTCGAATCATGTTCCCCCGATACTGGGGGTGGTGGGATTGGTTCTGGAGGCAATGGCTTAGTCACACGTTCCTTTGTGGATACCTCTGAATCGATTATAGGTTTCGAATTGAACGATTTAGGTGGTACTTTAGGTTTATCATCAGATACAATTTCCTCTTCTATCGGAAATTTTGTGTCCTCGTAAGGCTTTGGTCTCCTTGGTACTGGAGGCACTTTTGATGATAATACGGAAACGGCATTATCGTTTGATTTGCGTGGCCGAGGTGGAGGAACTGTTGGTGCCTCGTCCAAATCGATGTCTTTCAAGTAGTGGACATGTAAATCTTCCGTATCTATGATGTACAGTTGAACCTCAACCAGACGTAAAGGCAGCGAGGACGGCAAACGGAGCGCGTACAGATTATCCAAGTAACCCTGCGCATTCTTATCTGAAGTGTATACCTCTACTTCGTGTTCTACAGGAAGGATAAATGGGACATACTTTCCTGGCATATTGGATAAACAACCCACATATACATCCGTTCTTTGGACAGAAATAACACTGACTGGTCCATCCAGCATATACATCAGATTACAGGCCTCGTCATCGTCTCTTGAAACAACATCTTCAGGAAAAACTGTTTCGAAATGAACTGCTTGAGGAAGAGGAAATTTCTCCACAATGTCCTTGACTGTGAGTGTTCTTTCATCCTCCACCACAACAAAGCGTGCCTTGCAGTTTTCAGGAATAGCAATTTCTTGTCCGTCTTCCAATACACAAATGACCTGGTTGATGGATGCAGTATCTGTGGAGCTTTTCGGAACATTTCTAGTGGGGAACAGTTTGGTTCCTTTAGCAATAGTTACTGGTGCGTTTACAGGATGGCTTACAACCGAGATTTTGTTTAAAGCCTGCACACAGGAGGGGAGGTCTTCCATAAGCTGAAATTTATACCAAATGCGTTGTATTAGCTAATTGTCGTTTGATAATTGCAACGCTGTAAATTCTGCGACTGCTAGAAAGAGTACAACCAATGAAAGGAATATATATCTCATAGTCTAACATAATATTTTTAATTCCTATTTAAGCCAATCATGGCTTGCAAGTGAAAGTAATTTAGTAATCACATGAGTTCTGTTCAGTTGTGCATAATGGTCGCAATCTTATCGACTCATTTTATTCGAACCTATATAGCCAGTACAGAAGTCATGTCATGTTACGGTGCAAATTTGTGCCACCGTTATTGTTGGTCAAAGTGATGTACAGCCATCGAGCTATTAAAACCATGGCGTGGAGAAGAAAAAAATGTGTATGACTCGAAATATTACAAAGCCTTGTTAAAAGTTTATGATCCATAAAAAGTGTCTACATTTAATCTCCAACTGAAACTTTGATGTACATAGATTACTCAAGCGATATAAAAAGAAAAACAGTGACATCTTACAGCTGCGCCAAAGCGGAACCATAAACCCATGTGCAGTGTACAAGTAGTACACTAATTTACACCAAATACGCCATTATACCTTTTTGTACAAAAGCACGACGAACCAGGTAGTACGCTATAGAAAACCCGTTAGTACCCTATGGTGAACAAGCATTGTAATAAAGATGTTAGTACACTGAGGTGAACAAGGAAGTGCACTATAGTAAACTCGTTTGTACACTGTTGAACATAGTAGTATATTAGAAAAAACAAAATACCTTCATTTAATTAACAAGATAAAGCAGGATTATATGTAATGAACTCAATAATAGCACTTCAGTGAGAGGAGTTATTGTGTTCTGCTTTCGAAAAAAAGATTTTTTTCTTTTACCTCAAGATATTTTTTCTTTCCACTAATGAATCTAATTAGTTCTTTTTTTCCAACAAACATGAGGAAGGGTATTTTTGTCAAGTAAATTAAATGGCTGGTCCTTTGCTATGCCTATGTAAATATGATTATCCATTTCACGCATGTCCATGCTTTAAATTATGATACCTCCCTCTCTTTCAGACACACAGATACACACAAGCCCAGTTGCTTTTTTAATATGGCAATAAAATATCTAAATATCTGCTACTCTTGACAGAATTTTTGTACAGGTTTCAACAGGAAAAAGTCATTTTTCAAAGAATTCGTTTTGAAATGAAATATGTAGACGTATGGTTTGTGCCATATTGTTAGGATTTTTGGCAAATAAATTATTTTAATTAATTAAAGTTCTTAAAAATGTGTAAGAAAAAAGTAAAATTTGTAAAATCAAGATCAATATTCTGATTTTGTCACTTTATTAAAACATATTCGATGTAGAAAATTAACTACCACCAATATCAGAGTTGTTCCTTGTGGAACTGGCTAACGTTGTAACATCACTGCATTATTATTTTTATCTAATATGTTTACCAATTATTTGACAACCCAATGTCAGCAAATTATATGCTACCCAAAGTGTTTTCAAAAAGGCATTAGCATGGATAATGTTTGACAAAAATGTCCAATGATTTAGAGAGCAAAGGGTTAGGTCAGTTCTATGATTTTGAATATCATTGAAACATAATGTTTTATATATTTTAAATGTATTAAACTTTACGATAAAGAATTTTTTTTTTTTCCATAATGTTTAAGCATACACATTAAAATTGCAACTTTTTGATCGTGTATTAGCTTAAATAGCGACGTAATAAAATCTGGAAGTTTCCAACATTTATTCCATTCCCTTTTAGCAACAATTGAATATTTCAAAAATATTTATTTCAAAAATATGTTTACGCCGAACTAATCCAAGTCATAGACAGACCAGAGAATTTTCATAAAAGGTTTAGCATGATACATGTTAGATCAATAAAAGAACATTTAGAATCCAGATTGATATATCTGTGGCATTTACAATTTGGTTTTGCAATGTTTTGGGGAAGAATATTTTCTTTATTTAACTTTGTGCAGTTTTCAAAAATTCAAGTCTAACTTTATTTTTCGAGTCTTCTTAATGATTTTAAAAAAAATAATTTTAAAATCACGGATTAATTTAAATATTACCTTTCAACATCTGGAAGTGTTACATTTACGTCGTCTATAATTGTTATATCAAATTGTTAAGCCCCCCCCCCCTCCTCCACCACCACTACCATAAAAGGAACAAGATTCTTTTAATTGTTAGAACCGCGATCATAGCCATATCTGGAAATGGCAAGATGATTAAGTATTCTAGTATCCCCACCTAGTAAGCAAGATTGCTAACCCTCTATATTTGTAATGCATCTTGCATTTCCTGTACGACAACGGAAGACAATTCCTTTGCGCGTAAAGTCCTTTAAGCGTATTTATGTTTGTGTTTGTTTTCGACAAATGCTAATTGATCAGTGTGTCTGATTCGACAAATGCTAATTGATCAGTTTGTCTGATTCGACAAATGCTAATTGATCAGTGTGTCTGATTCGACAAATGCTAATTGATCAGTGTGTCTGATTCGACAAATGCTAATTGATCAGTTTGTCTGATTCGACAAATGCTAATTGATCAGTGTGTCTGATTCGACAAATGCTAATTGATCAGTGTGTCTGATTCGACAGTTATTGCTTTTTTATCTCAGATTAAATCAGAAGTTAAAAACAGGTCTTGTCACCAGTGAATGTGGAAGATATTATTTTCCATATGATTCCAGCATCTTGTATCCTTTATTAATCTCTCTCTCTCTCTCTCTCTCTCTCTCTCTCTCTCTCTCTCTCTCTCTCTCTCTCTCTCTCATGAATCTTATTTATAAAATGCTTTCCTGAACAGTAAGTACAAAATAAAACCTTATTGTAAAAAGAAACAAAAACATACTCAGGCCGTGCATATATGTCGAAAGAAAATAACAAAGTTCTGTTATATAAGAACTCGGAATGGTGTATATAATTGCAAGAGGACAGAACACGAAAGAGAGAGAGAGAGAGAGAGAGAGAGACAGAGAGACAGAGAGACAGAGACAGACAGACAGACAGAGACACAGACAGACAGACAGACCATGGATCTAAACATTACAAATCCAAGGAGGGTCTAAATAACAGCAAACTTCTCCTATTTGTTCAATGTCTTTCCTGTACAACCTAGTATCAATAACTGACATGAAAAATCTTTTGATGTTGGTACGTGTAGGCTCGTACAAATGTAACTGAAGAAAAGAGTGAAGTCAACAAGCTTTGTATATTTTAACAAAATAATTTATTTCCCAAGAAAACAAAGTAAAAATTGGAAAATAGGACTTACGGTTTGTGAATATAATCCAAAATTTAATTCTAAGAACGAAAAATACAAGTCCTATCACTAAATAGTTCTATTAGAATCCAGGTTCGAATCTCGACGACGTAGCAAAATGGAAGGCGATGACGTCAGATATGGTCCTTGTACAAAATAACAATTCCTCAGTTGAATCACAGTTTATGTTTCCGAATAATTCCAGAATAAATTTTCACTGAATTTCTTTCTCCCAGAATTTATAAAACAGTACACTCGTTTGGTTTTCTAGAGAATAAATTATTTAAATTCCAAACACCAATGAATTTCAAAACAATCTGGTAACCTATCCGGCCTTCTAGGTATCAGGAATACAAATGACTGACGAGCGCTCAGAAAGGGTTATATATTCACCCGAATTATCATCCCGTTCTCGCGAGACAGACTACGTGATCTAATAACACTTGAAATACGTAATAAGATATTTGCCAATTTGCACCTAGCTCTATCTAAGAACTAGACTATCACTCTAAAACAAATATAAAAGTAAAACATTGTTTATTCAGATTAACACGTAGGTCGAAAAGGAACTTGAAAACAGCCAATGGTATTCGCGTAGCGATTACACTACCGCGGACCAAGGTAAACTAAAAATATTACTAATGTAATACGCTTTACGTCTTAGATAAACAGAATTACTGAAAAGGGATTTTGAATCCCTACAATAATCATTACAATAAAATGTAATGAAACAAAAATGAAATAAAAAAGAATTTTAAAACTAACACACAAATAATTTAATTACATATACGTAACAATGTATTTCATTTTAGATATAACGGGTCATGACTGGTACAAATGCGAAATCAGCATATCGAGTAAAGGATCACGATTGGTTGAATTGTGATTTAGTGTGAGTGTGATTTAGATTTTTAGCGTAGCTTTAACAATTTTTCAGTCATATCGCTACGATGTCTGCAGTGTGGCAGTTTATAGTGATGTCTAGCACTGGGGCATCATGCCGCAGACATGTAGCATGATGTCCCACCCAGTCACGTTATCTTGACACCAGGTCGACCAGTCCTAACACTAACCTCTTAATGCTGAGCGCCAAGCGAGGCAGCTGTTAGTACCATTTTTTAAAGTCTTTGGTATGACTCGGCCGGGGATCGAACCCACGACCTCCCGTATCCGAGGTGGACGCTCTAACCACTAGGCCACCGGAGCGGTGGTTGAATTGAATAATCAACATATCGCGTAAACGGTCACGAGATGTGAAATCAGGATATGGAGACCTATGTCCAGTTTATGATTCGATCACTATTTGCTAACTATTGTGTTGAAGTTTGTCACTATTGTTGTATTTGTTTTTTGTCTTTAAATGCGAAAAAGTCAACTGGTTAGGGTTCTATAAAGTTAAAGTCACCAGGTATCGTTTCAGGATATGCTAACAGACTCAGTCTTTAATGATGGGGAGACGGATAACCTGGAAGTGAGTCATCGCTGTCGTAGCTCCCTGTGCATTTTTAAAGATCACTTGTCCGCTGAGTCACGTGTAATGAATGCAGCGATAATCAGATGTTTCAACGGGTGTTTGCAATGGACAGGGATAATATTCTCCATGCCTATTTCATACAAAGAGGTAGAACAAATAAAAGAGGTATCGTATTCGATTGACACCATTCATTAATAATGATATTACCTTTCATGTAACAGCATAAAATTCATAAATATGTGAATTATCATCACATTAAAACACAAAATTAAATGAGCTTTAAGTTAGAAATAATTATAGAAATACATGTATTAAAAAGTTCATACTTTATTTTTGTTACTTGACAATAATCCATAAATGAATTTCCTGTCCACAGAATTATCCATCCTCACATTAAGTAGGTGTGATCTGAATTGTGCATTCCTTGAGAACGTTTTGAGGATTTTGTATCCGACTGTCCATTACTGTAATCTGATTGGAACCTGTTTAACTGCTTGTATTTCAAATGTTCAGGAATTTTATTTCCCTGCTGAATAGCTTTCCTTTTCACAATATCTGGTCTGTTTTGATAAGTCTTTTGATATATAGCTTCAGTATCCATTTGATACGGTGCATGTTTTGAACACAATGAAAGTTCCACACCAGAATCCTCACATTTTGTAATACTTGATACTCCAGGGATGTTATTCAATCAGGGAGTGGTTGAAGAAGCTCTGCTAACCCGATTCCTAGAATAGTTCACACCTTTTGGTAGTAACAGACTCACTCCTCCCCTTCACATGACAGAGTATCTTGCACACAGGGAACAATCCAGTAGCAGAGTGGATTGAAGAACTTTTGGTAAGTGTTTACTAAGAGTAGTCATATCACCGAGCTGATTTTTATTAGCCCATTTTGAATCTTACTGCATTCAGATTTGACATTGTTCTGTATATTTAATTTATATTGTGTACATAACCTTTGTCCGTGATTGAGGGTAGAGTTTTTGCCTATGTGACTATTGTTATTTAAGGTCTACCTCATTCTGTCATGGTTATAACTGGCAAGTAAGATATTTGCTAAAAATTAAGTTCAAGGCCTGATCTTGCTCATGAATTAGTGACATTTGTCATTCGAAATGATCACTTTCCATAACATTCTCTTGCTTCATTGGTCAGGCTTTAGTTGGTATATAAACAGAGGTTTGGTCAACAATAATTAATTCATGTTTCATATCAGTTATTGGGAATCTATGATCAGAGTTTTTAGTTGTGTTCAGAAATAATTTGAAAGAAATCATTTATTTAATTATTCAGTGGAATTGCAACGTGCTCATTGACTTTTTGAACTTAAACACTAGTTTTGGAATTTTGTGAATTCGATCAAAGACATTCTGGAGTATATCATCATGATGCATCAAGAATATAGGTATATTAAAACACTCAAGTCTTTTGGCACATCAGTACATTCAAGACTATTGGTACATCAGCGCATTCAAGATTATTGGAATTCATTTGGTACATTCTATTCTTGTTGGACCAGTGATAGTACATTTAGAATTATTTGGTGTATAATTCACAAATTGTAGGTGTCTTTCGAATTTTCACTTTGTATTCTAGGGAAATACATTGTGAATTTTATAAAACTTGCCGGTTTCGCTTCTTTTTGTTACTTGGTTTAAGACCATTGACTCGTAATAACATCCTGGCTTAGGGCCTTCCGTGCTTCCTTTTTTCTGCACGAGCTATGCCAGGAAACGTGTCCGAGTTAAACTTTGCCTTGTTACAGTGCCGAAATTGAGTTCGTCCCGAACGAACTGGATCAGCTGGGATCACGAACTCGGAAGGCAAAATCTGTTCTTGGAACTGATCTTGCATCGCCATCTGTGGTGGTATATTTTATACGTGCACCTTGTAGAGGGAGCTGACTACCAATTTCCTTTCCCATATCCAAGTCTGACAGCGGCACAGAGAACGATACATTTGATATACACTCTGGACGACCACCAAGACATCGTACACCCATTCCTTGTCCCTTCAGCCAAGCTCAAGGTCCGCAAAGTTTTTGGAAGCAAGCTCTTACGATAAACTTCTTGTCTGTCATAGTTTCCCATGCAATGTCAACAGCTTGTGAAGCATTCTGTCAGAGCTTTTTGCGACTTGTCGAATTATATCTGCCATCCATCGTAATGTTTATAGAATTGTGTTCATTTCCATGCTTCTTATTAACATCTTTCAGTAATTCGACTTTCTGAGCTTTATTTCTTTTGTTGAACTCTGACACATTCTTAGACATAACATTAGACGTCCTCTGCATGCTGCTTCTGGCTCGGATGGCATATCCATGTTAGCAATTAGAAGTCGTGCTTTCTGTGCAGCAAGGTTTGGTCATGGATTGCTTGTCTTCAGTTACTTATACAGGTTATTTTCAGATGCTTGAAGGTCACGCAGTGCACACATTAGTATTATTACCCATTTTGTGTCCTTTGCAATCTGCCTTTTGCGATCGTTGCATTGGGGGTGGGGTGCTTGGTGAAGATACTTTAAAGATGTGTTCCATGCATCTATCATTTTTTCATTATCTCCTAGTCTCATTCCCCCAATGTTCTGATATTTTGTTGTCTATTTCAGGTGTGACTTTCTACCAAAAACAGGCCGCAGCAGTTAAAGTGGCTTGAATGCACCTTGGTGTTCATACAGAGGCTCCAAAGGCATTTGACTTGTCTACAATGGAAAACTTAGCTTCACTCAGTCTGGCAACATTCATGGGATGTGATGAAACAGAGGTAATTGGCGAGTTTTCACTACACAGATTAATGTCCCTATTCCAGAAAGAATTATTTCTCTGGTCTTTTTTCTTTTCGTATTGTCGCCTTTTATTGTTGAATTCAGTACTACCCTGCGTTGATCTGATAAATCTTGGTACAGCTCCCATATTTATATGTAAATTTTGGAATCCTATTAGCTACTCTGACAACTAGGCATATCCCTGAAACCCTGCCACTACCATCTGACAAGTGTCAGTATTCGTATATTGCCAAGTCCATTACCTAATGACTTCTGTGCATTGTGTATTCTCTGGTATTCTACAGCAAGCTGTCATACCCGACTTCAGCTAGATTTAATACCCTTTCTAACCTGTGCATGAGTGACCACTTATTATGCTAAGAAGATTTGTCAACACTGCTATCTAAAATGTAGCATCTTCTGACTTTACATTTTTTAAAAACAATAATTAAATTAATGTTTGGTCTTTTTAAATTACCAACATTAAAAAAATATTAAAGTTACAATTACTGTCATAAACACTTTTGTATCAATTTTTCTGATTATTCCAAAATTAAATTTTTTACTGCCTGACAAAATGCAAATAATTAAAAATATTATTCAAAATTGAATTTCTCACTTGTAGGCACAGCAGACCTCAAAAGTGTACAGCAACAATACATCATTTCAAATGGCTACAGATTTGTTAATAGTGCATGAAACTTGATAATATTTACTGAGTAGGTTTAAAATATGCCTTCTTAAAAATATATTAGTTTGACTGGGATTTGCTGCAAAATGTGTAAACTGACAGGCCTCAGACCACAATTCCCCCCCCCCTTTGAGGTTGATCAAAATCAGCAAAATATTCCGAAGAAATATTGCCTAGTTTGTATGACCTGTTTGCCTTTGACTGATGTGGTAAAGTTACTTATTGTAGTAATTTTCAAAGAATTGACCTAAAACTTTGAGAAATCGTATACAAAGTTGCATTTCCTTGTTGTTTAATGAAAACAGTATAATGTAAAATGTCCCTGCTTTCTGGGGCATGCAGACGCTTTTTGGTTACTTCCTCTACGTCAGCTTGTTTACATTAGTAATATTTAAAACTGAGCCGGTCAGCCAATGACGAAGCCTTGCACGATTTATTGACCTAAGATGGGTTGTGTAGCAAAACGCGATAAAAGTCTACCAGTTAAGGTTGTTGTTGTTGTTGTTGTTGTTGTGGGGCTTAACGCCATTTTTCAGCACACGATAGGCTATACATGGCGGCCAGTATTAATGGTGGAGGAAGAAACCGGGAAATACGCGGAAAGAACCACCGACCCACGAGAAGCTACTAGCAAGCTTTCACCTGTTAAGGTAAAGGGGGCATAGTGTTGAATGCTTGTGTATGCAATAGTAGATAAATAAGCGTGGTCTGAGGCCATACTTCCCACAACAATGTCTTTTCTGACTGGCCGATAGATTGCACTCATGTCACTGCTCACCGGTCAGCATTTTGCGTACTAGAATTCTTCCATGTGCCAGCCATTTTATATAAACAAACTCAGCATTCAAGAATTTCGGACTTGTCAGATTGACTTCATTGAGTGAACATCATCAAAGAAAATTAAAAATTTCAAAATCCATTACAATCTGAGAGATAATGGATCAAGGAAAGGAAATTTCATCCTCCAAATTTAATTATCTCTAAAATTTCGCAGGGTATTTTGACATGTTTGGAACAAAGGATTGGATTACAAGCTTAACATTTCATAAGCAGACGACCTTATCTGCTATTGCTGCTTTCGATATTCGGACTTTGAACGTAAAACAGTTATTTCAAAATATAAAATTCGCCCGCATTTCTTAATGTCAATGTATCAAATAGAAACTGATCAACCAAATTCTGAAATGCGGAAATATATTCTTATATTTTTAGCATTATATCTCTCAAATGAATTTTTAAGACAGAACTTAAATTTAAAAGTATGTTTGTTCTGGCCATAATCATCGAAACAGAGAAAGATTATGATGAGAAATTGTTCTGAATATTTTTAAAATATTTTTGAGGAGTAGTATGAGAAGATGAGGATCCTAAACCAACAGAGGATCCTAGACCAGAAACACCCACCCCTCTCCCAAATTATGGAGAGGTGGAAAGTGGTTCCCGAACCTTAAATTTATTTCTATTTAATCAATAAATTATATAAAATGTCCTATTACAAAGAGCCAATTAGTTGCGTCGGATTTAATCTAACAAACATATTTTTTAAAAGATTTAATTCAATCAAATCAGCCTCAAGATATACTGGCATAGCACCTAAAATAATAAGGGACTGTATTAAAAAAAGTTGGTCATCATTTATCAGTCAAATATGGATCAGTATGGTTTATTCGCAACTGAAAATGACGAACGAATAAGAGGTTGGGCAGATGATCCAATGACATTTATTGACAATATGGTTGATGCTTTATTTGATAATGATATTTCTAAACATTTACTACTGTTGTAACCATATTTTATGATAATCTTTTTCACACCTGCTGACTCTCATTGGTAGGATATCCGTTAACATACTGTCAATAATACGAAACTCGCGTATTAAATCGTCCATGTCATATTTTACACCTCGCAAATAAGATCGTGTCTGATCAAGTAATTTTTTGTAAGTGATAACTGCTATCTTACAAGCATTTTTTTTTCGTCTCAAGTCGAGGCACAATTTTCTTACATACTGTTGAAAGAGATATACCGACACCAGATATTATTAACAGAAACGGATTTAACGATGCTCCACTTGAAATTATACCAGAGCTGGTTATCAGCAGTGGCTAATATGATATTACTCGAAGTATCCTACTGTAATACTTGTAACATTGTTTTACACACCAAAGATTTTTAAGATAATATCTGTAATATTGCATTAGAGCGTCAACATCTTGTTTTGGAATTTCTTCTGAAATACGATTGAAATCGATGATCTGTTTTTTCATTATACAATATTTGTTTACAGTTTTATACAATATCAAAAACTGTAGCGCCAACAATCGAATCAAGAAACTCACAGAACTTATCATTGTTAGGATCAGTTATAAAATCTCTGTACTTGTCGTAAACATCTGACGAAGTATTCTTATGTCGTTCATCTGTCAATACCTTATTTTTCTTTAACCAACTGTAGGAATCAAACGTGTTTTCTACTTCACGTTCATAAAAATCTGTTTCATTTACTAAATTACTGTATTCTCTTTCTGTTTCATCAATAAACCCAAGTACCAAGCTTATTTGATTCAAAGTAAAATTTTTGAGGACAAGATATTGTCTGATAATTGCATATGCGACTACGAAATTTATCAGCATTAATTTTTGGAGTGATTTTCGTCCAAGAAAGGTAATTTGAGTAAAAGTATTTACTCTAAGCCATAATTTTTCGTATTGTTTTGTAAACATTTTCTCAACTTCATTGTAATAATTTCGCAGTGATAATTGTCTAGAGCTTGGAGTGATGGAAGTGGAACATCATGTTCTTCACTTACGTCGTAATAAGAATTAAACTTTACAGCAAGTGTTGTTCGATTGACTTCCTCAAAAAACTTTTCTCGCTCATAATCGTCGAGATAACTAATTTCATCGTTAAAGATTTTGATTATCGCTAGAGATTTGTTAACAATAATCGGATCAAATTCTGGGGTTTTTTTACGCATCATTGGTAGAAGTGCGTTCGAATATGCTTTTATAATTAACTCCGTATCCGGCGTCATACTAGCAATTTTAACTAGTGTTTCCTTGTCGTGGTAGTACATGCCGAGATGTTTAAAAAATTTTCGTTTTGAAAAACTATTGTATAATTCCTTGTTTCTTTTTATTCCTATTATCTTAGATTCCGCTAGTTTGTCGAGGTTATCATGGCTACTGTTTACTCGTTCTTTTACATCTACTCTTTCACCATAAACTCGTTCTTTTATTAAGTTCGATTTTATAATCAAATCTAGATTTTCAAAATTAAACTCGAGTAATATTTTTTTTTTAGCAAGATTCCAATTTGTTTATTTTCTTCTATACAATCATCAGGATGACAGTAACTGTCTATAATATGAAAGTCTCTTATTGCTTTAAGTAGTTGTGGTCCTCGCATATGCATAACGAGAATACTTTTTTTTTTTCTTCTTCTGACAATAGAGAGTTTATCATTGGAATTGAAAACTTTTTCCTAGTATTTATCACACATGCCGATAGTGATTTGTCCCCAGCATCTATTTTAGGGTTAAAAATATTATCATAAAATTCTCTCGCAATGATTGTAAATAATTGTGACACTTATCTTGCAACGTTAGATTAAATCTGATTATCAAGTGTGTATATTTGAAATGCTGTCAGTCCTGGAAACCGATGTTCAGCAGCGATAACATAAACTCGGAAATATAAGTGCTTTTTGACAGTATTTTCTGTCGGAATTGTAAAATATTGTGTTGTTGAAATATAAGTGTCTATTGTACTGTATAATATTACCCAGTCGATATCATTGCTTGATCCTTCCAATTGCTAATTATAAATACGGCCAACACTAGAATTTAATCGGCCTCGCAAATGAAATTGCCAAATAGCAACTGCAGTGGGACATCTAATTTTGATCCAAAAATTTTCAACTTCTCCGTTGGTTGTCCACTCGTGTCTATCAGAGAAAGTGTAATAAGGATAATTTTCAGGGTAATATGCTGATGCTCTTACCTCAAACTCAACTCGGTTGTCAGTTGCCTTAAAAAGTGTTGGAATATACCCAACATTGTTTTTGGTTCGTTTTACACCACTAGACAGACTGTCAACATACGCTTTATTTGTTAGATAATTAGAACATATGTCGTAGTTATTTTATTATTTCTTATGTTTATGTTGCCTGACAATGGTCCACCGGATTTCTTAAAATATGGGGTAAGTTCTTCTTTAACTGAGCATAACTAATAGCATCAGTTTCATTAGCTGGTGGCGAGGTTGTCGGTAATCCAGTTATTTTTGAATTTGACATAGACAGGTTACCTGTCATTGTGTCACCGGCTTTGTTAAGTTTATTATCGTCAACAGATTTTAGTTGCGCATAACTTACAGCTTGTGTTATCAGCATTTTGCTGGCGGATATACATTTTCTAACCCATAATTTTTTTACTCGACATGTTAATATTACCTGTAACCGTTCCACCGGTTTTATCAAGTTTGTTATTATCCACATACTTCAACTGCAAATAACTTACCGCTTGAGTTTGATTTAAGTTTGCTGGCGGATACCCGGTCTCTAAATTTATTATTTTTTTTCCTGACATATTCAAGTTACCGCTTCAAGTTCCTCCTATCAGTGATAGTTTGTTATTGTCGACGGATTTTAGTTGTGCATAACTCACCGCTTGTGTATTAGCGACATTTATTGGCGGATTCTCCGTTTCTAAACCAAGTACTCGTTGATTTGACATAGATAGGTTTCCTGTCATCTTATCGCCAGTATTTCTATATAAGTAGCTTGATAAATCAATACTGCCGTCTGTTATTGTACTTACAGCTGATGAATCTCCTAATGTTGTTCCAGATTTTGTATAATAGCTCATTATTTATTTATTGTCTAACAATTTTTTTATATGTAAATTATATAACATAAAATTGTATAACAACGATGGCAAAATCGTCGATATTAAACTTCGATACAGAGCGGTTGGTGAAACATAAACATAACAATGAACTTCCAGATTGTCATTATCTTATTGTTGGAAGAACTGGATCAGGAAAAACAAATTTGCTTATGAATTTACTGCTGGGCAATAATTTTAACTACGACCGAGTTTATATTTATACAATTAATCCACAACAAGGTAAGTATGAGCTACTTAGCGAATATAATAACAAACATCGTGATGATCTTGAGGCTGGTGAAGACTTTTTTATTATCAAACAACCAGAAGAACTTGTTCCAGTTAATCAACTTGATTCAGATGAACATAAGAGTTGTTTTTGATGATATTCCGCTAAACAATGAAGAAATGAATAAAATAAGATCATATTTTTCACTGTCACGTAATAAGAAATGTAGTTCTATTTATCTCGCCCAAGGTTTTTATAATGTTAATAGATTTATTCGGCGAAATACTGGCTGTTTTGTAATATTTCCAGGACTGGACAACGTTGACGTTAGAAATATTGCAAACGAACAATGTGGCGACGTAACAAAAGATAAATTTATTGAATAATATCATCAGGCAACTAAAGACAAATATAACTTTTTCTTATTTAATAAACTCGCACGTGATCCAGCTAAGATGTTTCGTTGTTGTATTGACAAATTTCTGTAGACAAATTTTATAGAGCGTATAAAAAATAAACAATGGACGAACATAAAAAAGAATCGAATTACTAAAGAAATTTATTAAACTCGAGCAGCTTTTAAGAAAAAAGTGAAAGAAGCTCGCCGAGGACAAATTCAAGCGGAAGAAGAAACTGCCAAACTTTTTAAGCCAGTTACCGAAGCAGTACTTGGCAAGCAACCAGAAGTGCCAACAATATCTCCAGAAGAACTAAAAAAAAAATAAAATAAATAAATAAATAAATAAAAGAAAAAGGCTTGTTAGGTTTACTAGGAGAAAGATCGAAAGAAGAAACTACAAAAATTGTAACTGAACTTGTAAAAAATATTCCTGATCCTGCTGCACGACAGGATGAATTTGACAAGTTAATGAACAATCCCCTTGCGCTTCAACATGCGATAGCGAGATTGACGGTTAATCCTGTTGAGTTACAAAAGTTGATAAAAGATGTGTCAGAACAAACTAAGGAATTATCTGAGCAACAAAAAATGATACAAGAAAGTATTTTAGAAAGTATGCCTCTTCAAAAAAAGATAATATTTTACAGAAAAAAAGCTAGAGAGAAAATAAATGATGATGAGTATAATGAATTTATTGAAAAATATTTGTCAGGAGAAAGTTTTGGCAGGTTTAATAACATTGGAAAATGGTCAGAAGATGATTACAAAAAACTACAAAAAAATTTAAAGAAAAAATATGATGATTTTAGTACGGCTAAAGAAGTGATTAAAAAAGCTACAACAAATACAACAGATACAGAATGCTAGCTATGTTTAATAGAATGAGAGAGGGAATTATTGCTACGATTTTAATTCAAACAGTACAACAGTATAGAACTAAACCAAGAGGTTATGGTAAAGGTTGGTATTTCAAAAGATTATTCGATCAGTATGAAAGTAATTGAGACAGAAGATTACCAGAGGAAAAAGAAACCACCGGATCTAGCGTTAAAGTTTTCATATCAAACGCAGAAATAGTTGACAGACTATTGCTATTGATATCATCTAAAGAAGCAGGTAATGAAAGCACTGAAATCGACAACGAAATTATTGATATACTAGATCATCTTAGATCGAGTGGATTACTAACATCGTCCGAGTATGAAATTTTACACCTCGATTTAATCGAGGCGATTTAATTTAATCGAGGCGATCTTATATAATGTCAACAACATTGTTACTTGATTCATCACAAACAACGAGTGACAGCACAAACTTTTCCGTCTACTATAATCCGCCAATAATACTAGATTCGAACAAACAGTACGAAATCGGATTAATTTCTGCCACAGAATGGCACTCGATGGCAAATGTAAAAAAAAAAATGTTAACGATGACTTTACATTTAATTCTGGAGCATGGGAATCAGTTAAAATACCACAGGGAGCTTATAACGTGACTGATATTATTAAAACGATAAAAGAACTGATCGGCACTTTTGGTGTTGCGGGTAATTTTGAGCTGGTTCCGAACTATAATATGCTACGAGCTAGAATTACATTAAAAAATAATTTGTTAATCGATTTTTCACCAGCAATTAGTATTGCGTCGTTGATAGGATTTGCTCGCAAACAATACGGATCAACCACTGAACAAACTATAACATATGACGGTGACCTGCCAGTAAATATAACTGACGTAAACACAATATTAAATAATTGTTCTATCGCATCAAGGTCTTACTCAGCTAGAGGTAGCCAGGGTCAAACGATCTGTAGTTTTTCACCAGATGTCCCACCAGGGTCACTAATGCAAATTACTAGTCGACAAATAATATATTATCCAAAAATTCTTGAAAATCAAATAAAGAATATAACAATGCAACTAACAGATAAATCGGGTAGACAAACAGACCTTAACAATGAAATTGTTACATATTACTTACACCTACGCGCACAACGACCGTAAATTTTGTAAACCTAATTTAATAACAGAGACAAAAAAGTGTTTATAGGAGAAAAATTGTAGGTGGATTTTTTGGAAATATATTTACTAAAATTATTGAAAATGTTCCAGGAATTGCACGTAAAGTAGCACCAATTGCACTTGACGCAGGTAAAGCTTTTGCATCTGTCGCTTGAACTGCGGTGAGTCAAAAGGTTGCTGATAAAATTAAAGGCCAATCTGCACCGACTGTCGCAGATATAAACCTAGCAGTATCAGATATTGCACCAACAGCAGAAACAGGACGAGCTATGATAGCTACCACAAAAAAATTGTTATCACCTCGCGGTGAAGATGTATTACGTAAACTTGTAGCGAAAACAAGAATTACGCCTGCTGCTTTTTAGTCATTAAAATTTTGTGTGGTGATTATAAAATAAAATGTCAGTCAAAAATTATCTCGATCTTGCCGAAGAACATGAACATAGTGACAGAATTCGAGTACGTTGAATACCTCGACGAGAACTCGGACAAACCAAATAAAGCTGGTGTTAGAACTTTTAACGCACGTGACGAGGATGTGTTTCTGTTGCCGCGCAAGGCAGTGTTAGAAGTGCGTGGTCGAATTATAACGGTGGATGATCCACCTGTAGCAATTGCAGCTGGCACAGAAATTGCACTTGTAAATAACGGTTGGAGTTTGTTTAAAAGCGCGGTATCAACTAGTCAATCAAACCGTAGAAGATATTTCAATGCACTTGCCTATAGCGAGTACAATACTAAATATAGTCTCGTTCAGTGATGATTATTCGAGATCTGTGGCTACAAACATGATGTGATTTAAAGATACTTCATTTGGAACAGCTGTTTCGAGCGAATTCCGTACTGGTGCTGGTGCTCCTGCTCCAAATAACAATAATCTAATCGCCAATCCAGTTGCTGACGATGCAGCAGCAATAGGTAATTCGATAAGATTAGCTGTTACAAATATACGACAACAGCAATATAACGATGGATATGCTAAACAAAAAGCATTTGCCGCAGAATCTCGCTAAATAACAATGACGCTTCCGTTAAGCACAATCTTTGGATTTTGCCGCGATTGCAACAAAGTTTTTCGAGGACTAAAGCATACGCTTATTTTAGATCGGGAGGATCAAAACGATTGTATAACACACGCCGATGGAGTGGCTGAAGGTCAGTTTGCTATTACAAGATTAGCGTTGTGGATGCCACGAGTTGTTCCGTCGGTGGGTAAAACGATGGAACTCGAATCACTATTAACCGCTTACACGAAAAAGATATATTTCAGCAAAACAGAATTTATCAAACAGCAATTCCTAACACAACTGATTACACATGGCGTGTTACAACTACGTCAAGCGAACAATTGCCTCGACATTTGTTTGTTGTATTTCAACGACAGGCACGTCGTAACGACCAAGAAATGAACAACTCCGTATTTGATAATCCAGATGTCAGACGAATTTTTGTGAGAATAAATTCTAGACAATATCCAGAGCGTGCAATCGAATGCAATTTTGCTGATGATGCCACTAAAAACATAACTCGGCCGTATATGTATCTTATGGAGGCTATACAAAAATATCAGGACGCTGACAGTGGGTCTCAGATATCAGTAGAAGAATTTCGATCACTATACCCTATCTTTTATTTTGACGTTTCAAAACATTCTGAACAAGCTGATCGACTGCTGATATTGAAGTCACTTGGACGTTTGGCGTGATGCCAGCCGAACAATATAACGTGTACGCGCTAGTTGTCAGTGATAGATTTTTAACAATCGACGCGACCAAGGGGAAAATGACCGTACAAGTTTAATCTAACAACCTTGATATAATCAAGGAAAATGAAAACGAAATACACAACAAAAGAAATATACCTAACACCAGGTCAAATTAAAAAGCTATCAGCAGCGACTGCCAACTTAATCTTGTTTCTTTAATGATATCCCGAACGACTCCGGTCTTCACGACTGCAGTAAAAGTAATGTTGACTCAACAGCAAATTAATAAACTCGATCGAGGAAAACCGTTTGTGTTTAAATCATCTACTTCACAAATAAAATCTATGGCGGTTAACGGCGGATTTCTCGAACCAACATTTTCTGTAATAGCTAGTGCAATTCCAAGACTTTTGCCAGTACTAGGAACATTAGGGCTAGCAGCCGCGTCTGGGGCAGTATCAGGGGCAACTAAAAAATCAGTATCCGGCGATGGTATCAAACAAATCTGTCGTCATCACCACAACTTTCTTGTTAGTTACAGTTTTATGTAACAATAAAAAATAAAATGCCAGTTAAAAAATCGTCAACAACCAAAAAAAAAAAAGAAAACAAACCGTCCTCGAGCACGGAAGACAAAATCGTCGAGGGCAACAAAACAAGGAGGAATTATTCCTTTCGCTCCACTTTTAGCAGGGTTAGCGGGCAGTCAAATTCCAAATCTACTAGGAATCGGACGTGCAATGACATTACCAGGAGCCAGACGCCGTTGAGTAATTTTGATATACTCGAAAAATTGGATGACTTGTCGGATTTCGTGGAGTATATTCTAAAGACGAATTAGATAATATGCCAGCAGGTGGTTTGTGTGTAGTCAATATACAAGACTTTGACGATGGGTCTGGTACTCACTGGGTTGCTGTTTACGATAACAATTATTTTGACTCGTTCGGACTTCCTCAGAGCGATCTTATAAAAAAATATATGTTTAAAAAATTTAAAAATATAAATTACTCGTCTGATCAACTACAGCCAATTGGGACAACCGCTTGTGGATACTATTGTATAATGTTCATAAAACAAATGTCCCAACCCTCTGGATTGGATTTTTTAAAATTTATTTTACAGTTTGACAAGCAACTTTCCCACGCTAATGATGAGATTGCAATTAATTTTGTATGAACTCGTTGATATAATGTCAACATACTGTCTCAAGTGCAAAACTAAAACAGAAATTAAAGATGAAACAACAGAAAAAACAAAAAATAATAGAATAATGCTGAAAAGTATTTGAGGAATCTGTGGAAGAAGAAAAAGTATGTTTTTAAAGAAATCTCAAACGACAGGAGATGGAATGTGTGACAAGGTTATTTTAGTAGACGACTGAAAAAAATATTTATAAATATGAAAAAAAATATTTATAAGAAATTTTTTTTTATAAATCTGAAAAAATATTATTATAAATCTGAAAAATTTGTCAGTTATAAAATAAATAATGAGATGCAAGTGCGATTGTGATAGAGATCTCTGTCTTGAGCAAAATAAAATTGTTACATGTTGTCAGAAATGCAACAACAGAGAAATAATTGGAACAGGTATAGATATACATAAATTGATTGGCAAATTACTAAAACCAAAAGGCGGTTGGACATTGCCAGGCCATAAATATACTGGACCTTATAATCCTCTTGATAAACAACTTGACGAGAACGATAATCCGCTGCCAGGACAAGAGCCTTACAATCAGGTTGATGCAATAGCAATGCGCCAAGATATCTACTACCGGGACAACGAACAAGATAAGCACAGTTGTGATAAAGTAATGCTAGCCGAATTTCGTGATATGAAACCTGTGAATATGCGAGAGCGTGTTGACCGAAAGTTGGTGCAGGGTTTTATTGGATCAGAATATAAATTAGGACTCGGAGAGTCTTGACTCGGTAAAAAGGAATTGTCGGCGATGGAATCGCTGGCCTCAGAGCTACACAAACCTAAAAAAAAAGTTTACGTGACGTAAAGTTGTCGCAAATGCCGTTGACGATATCTGGGCGAAAGATTTAGTTGATGTGTCAAATCTAGCTGAATTTAACAATAATGAAAGATATATTTTTAATGTTGTAGATGTTTTTAGCAAATATGCTTTTAGTGTACCTGTTTCGGATAAGACAGGAACGTCGATAACTGATGCGTTAAAACAAATAATAACAAGTACAGAAAGAAAACCAAACAGAATCTGAACCGATCATGGAGCAGAAGTGTTTAATAAAATATTTGAGCAGTTTTTGGAACAAAATAACATCAAAAAATATGTTACTGGAAATGAAGGTAAAAGTGTTGTCGTCGAACGATTTAATCGCACGCTAAACGAAAAAATCCACAAATATTTGACAGCTAATATACTAGTAAATATATTGACAATCTACAGAAAATTGTTGACGAATATAATAACACGAAACACAGATCCCTTTCTGCTAAAGAAAAGAAAATGTCGCCAAACGATGCAATTAAAAATCCAATATTAGCAAATGAAAATATGTACCGCAAACATAAATTTAAAGTTGGTGATAAAGTTAGAATTTCTCTGACGAAAAAACATTTGAAAAGGATTTACTCCGAACTGGAGCGAAGAAGTATTTGTTGTTGATAAAGTACTTTTAACAACACCAGTGACTTATGCGCTAAAAGATTTATTAGGTGAACCTATAACTGGCAGTTTTTACGAGCAAGAGCTTCAGAAAACCGAACAAAAAAAGGCAATACATGTTTAGTTAAATGGCATGGATATAGCGATAAATTTAATAGCTGGGTACCAACTAAGTCGATTTCAATCAAGAAGTGGTCGAATAATGTTATTATAAATTTGTTCGTGCTTCACCAGTACAGATTTACATTTGAACGGTCTACACAAAGAAATTAAATGTAATTTTCTTACATTATCGACTGGCATCAAATTAAATATTTTAACAAAAATAAAATCGTATTTTATATTTCTTTGCTGGCCATTTATTTTTACGTTAAGAAAAGGTTTTATAAGTTGCCAAAATATTTGTTGTTCGGCGACAGTAAAATGAAATTCTATTATTTTTTTATCGATATGATATTTGACATTATATCGTCCAGTTGTCGGTCTACTGTAATTTTTTTTACTAACGACAAAGTCGTCGACGTCAACAATTTCATCTTCATCGTCATTGCTAAATAAAATATAATTTTCACTATAACCAGCAGATTTATCTACATCTCTGGAGATAAAATTGTCGTCGACGACTTATTCACTTGAGATTGTATCTCTAGAGGCATAAATATCAGCAAGTCTCTTCATTAAATCCATATTAGCATATTTTTATCTAATTAATAATAATAAGATGGCCAGGGAAACAAAATCTCCTGACATAAAATATCATCAAAAAGTTGATATATTAAATTATAGTGAACTAGCTGAAGCAGTACGAAAATGTTTGTCAGGTTATAGTGCTTATTCGGTTAGTATTATTATAACGCAATGTGATTCTGATAAAATTCTCCTAACAGCAGCAGAAAAAAATACACTTCATAATAGTTCGCTTATAGCATTAAAAATTTGATCGCGATGATATGCTGATGTTTGCCCATAATTGCCTTACTAAAACTGAGTTAAGAAATACAACTGATCGTCATATTTGAAACTAAATCTGTCAAATGTTAATGTTGAAGTTGCTGATGTAGTTTTACCGTCAGATACAAATTTTACTGATTGCGAATGAATTTTATTTTATTTTGCGGCAGCTGTTATTGATTTAAATTTCATTTTTTTTTTCCAGTCTCAAGATTTACTGAAATAACTGATTTTGGATCTTTAAAATTAGATCCATTAGAACCAGCTCCGAGTTTGGTATTTTCTTTTGGTGTTACTAGATCTAAATTTTCAATTCTATTGTCGGTTTTAATTTTGTTTATGTAATCAATAACAAAAGCATCAGGTATTGGTTCATTAAAAGTTTCGTAAATAAAGCGGTGACTGTAATAATGAACCTGATCAGTTTTTGCTCCTCTGACAGTTACCATTAAATAACCAGCATTTTGCAAACTTCCAACAACTTTTTTGTTTTGCTATGTCGTATAATTCCGCGATCGTTAGCCTCAAACAAATCAAACACGGGATGCGGTTGAAATTCGTTTTGTAAAGATAAATTCTCAATATTGTCATCAGTAATTGCACCGTTTACTCGATAAACTCTTTGTCCAGCTGGAATTTCTCCACAGAGCAAAATATAAATAAAATCTTTTCTAAACATTTCAATTCTATATGTATTATCACCTTTTACACTTATTATCATTCCAGCTGGAGTTGCTTTTCCGAAAGGTCTTTGATATTTTACGTTAATAACCGAACCAAGTGCATTTCCGGCATACAAGTTATACTTTGGATGAACATAATAATAATCTTGTTCTTCTGCTGTTAATCTAATATATCTCAGAATTTCTGTCATTATATTATAAACATTTTATATCTCTAATTGAAAAATACATTTAAAAAATCAATTAAATATAAAAATACTATGTAATATAATGTTAAAATTGCGAGATATTACCAAGAAGAGCATTATCAAAGCAGAAAAAATTGCTACGGCATTTTCTGGCTATGATAACAGTTACAAATTTGATAATCAAAATGTTTTAGCAAATTTTAACTCTACAAATTTTTTTCATCTTTTACAACCAATTATATCAAAGGAACTTGCAGCTCACAAAAGTATCAAACTAATAGTACAATATCATATGATTTTATAAAAATTACATGCAATCGAAAAAGATATAATTGACATAATTTTTGAAAATACAAATTTTGACAGCGAAATTTCACAACCATACCTAACAGCTAAATCACGAAAAATATTAACTGGAACAAATATTGCCACAGTCGCCAATGAAATACACCAAGAAATAAATAAAAAATTGGAGGAATTATCTGCATCAGGATCGGGTTGGAAACTTGAAATGATAAAAGAAGTTTTATTTCACACAATGAAATATAACGTACTTCTTGGTAGTTCTTACGTTGATCTCCCTCAAAAAATTAAAAACAAAAATGCTGTGTAAACATCAAAAACAATGATAACGAATGCTACCGTTGGGCAATTTTGTCTGCGAAACATCCTCAGAATGACCACAGCGATCGGGTTGAAAAATATTTGCCGTATAAAGACGAGCTAAATTTTAGTGGAATAACTTTTCCTGTAGCAGAAAATCAAATACCAAAGTTTGAAAAACAAAAACGACATTTCAATAAATGTTTTCGGACTAGATGATAAAGAAAATGTTTACCCGAGATATATCTCAGAAAATGCTACACAAAAGACAATAAATTTATTATTTTATAAAGGACATTATTGCTGTATAAAAAACTTTAATAGCCTAGTTGGCAGACGGTATAAATAAAAATAAAAATAAGAAATATTTCTGTTACAGATGTTTACAAAGTTTTTCTAAAGATGAAAAACTGCAAGAACATCTCAAATACTGTGTCAACATTCAAAGAATAACCATGCCAGGAGAGAAAGAAAAAGTGTTAAAATGTAGAAATTATGATCATAAGCTAAGTATTCCTTTTGTTATTTATGCTGATTTTGAATGTCTACTTGTTCATGTGGTCGGCGCAGAAAATAATCCAAATAAGTCAAGTACAAGAAACATACAGCAACATGTCTCTTGTGGAGCAGCTTATAAAGTAGTTTGTTGTGCTAACGATAATTTTTCAAGTCCAGTAAAGTTATACAGATGTAAAAATGGTGAGTCTGAAAGTCCGGCTGTGTGATTACTAAAAAATTTAATAAATGAAATCAATAAGATCTGTAACAGATTATTCAAAACAGCTCCAATGAAAATAACATCCAAACAACAACTTGATTTTGATAATGCAGTTAATTGTCATATCTGCGAGAAGTTGTTAGGCGATGATAAAGTTGCGAGATCACCGCCATTTAACTGGTCAATATCGAGGAACAGCTCATAACAGTTGCAATTTAAAATTTCATGCTGCAGAATTTATTTCTGTAGTCTTACATAATTTTCGAGGCTATGACAGTCATATCATTGTAGAAGCTATTGGCAATGAAGAAATTAAATCTAAACTAAAATTAAATAATACAATAAAATGTATCCCAAACAATTTTGAAAAGTATATGTCAATCACGCTCGGTAAATTGCGTTTCATTGACAGTCTGCAATTTATGGCAGCATCATTAGATGAGCTTGTAAAAGGTTGCAGTAGTTTCGCTAATCTAAAAAGTTGCTTTGCTGAAAACTATGTCGATCTGACAAAAAAGGTATCTTTCCGTATGAGCATCTCGACGACTGGAGCAGATTTAATGAAACTCCTCTTCCTGATAAAGACAAATTTTACTCGCAACTCAAAAATGAAAATATTACAGACGACGAGTACAAATATGCACAAGATATTTGGAATAAATTGAGTTGTAAAACTTTTGGTGATTATCATGATTTATATTTGAAAACAGATGTTTTATTACTGGCAGATGTTTTGAAAGTTTTCGTCAAGTTAGTCATAAAAATTGTGGATTAGACCCCTGCTGGTATTATTCCTCTCCAGGACTGTCGTGGGACGCTCTACTAAAAATAAGTAAGATAGAATTGGATCTCTTGACAGATGTTGATATGTTTAATTTTATTGAATAGGTACAAGAGGCGGAATTAGCGCTATAACAAAAAAATATGCGGTAGCTAATAATAAATATCTGAAACATTATGATCAAAATTTACCATCAAATTATATTATTTATCTAGACTGCGTCAATTTGTATGGATATGCAATGTCAGAGCCGATGCCTTGCAGTGGATTTCACTGGATAACTCCAGATCAATTTCTTAAAGAAACTGAAAAAGATTTACCTGCAAAAATTAATAATAATTTTTCAGATATTTCATATTTTGTTGAAGTTGATCTAAATTATCCTAGTTCGTAACATGATCTACATAACGACTACCCATTTTGTGCAGAGTCTATGATAATAGATTATAGTTTATTATCACCTGAACAACGATCAGTGACAACTGCAAAAAAATCGATCGTTAATAAGCTAGTTCCAAATTTGCTAAATAAAAGAAATTACGTGATACATTACAAAAATTTAAAACAAGCAGTAGATGCTGGACTAATTCTGAGAAAAGTCCATCGCGTACTAAAATTGAATCAATCGAGGTGGATGTCAAATTATATTGACTTAAATACGAAACGTCGTGCTGTGGCAAAAACCGAATTTGAGAAGAACTTTTTCAAGTTAATGAATAATCCTGTGTTCGGTAAGACAATGGAAAATATTAGAAGAAAGTCAACATTGAGATTGTAAACGATATAAATCGCAGAAATAAATTAGTTAATGATGACGGTTTTGTCAGTATGAAAATATTTAATGAAAATCTTGTTGCTATACAACGACGTAAAACAAATTTAAAGTTAAATAAATCAATTTATGTTGGTGCAGCTGTACTTGATATATCAAAGTGGCTGATGTATGATTTTCACTATAATTTTACCAAAAAGCAGTGGCCAGATTCGGAGTTGCTATTTACTGATACAGACTCGCTAGTTTATAATATAAGATATTTATAAATACCGTGACTTATTTGATTTATCAGATTATCCAGAAAGTAGTGGATTTATGATGATGCAAATAAAAAAGTTATTGGCAAAATGAAAGATGAGTTTATGTTTGTGCCAGTTAGAGAATTTGTTGGACTAAGAAGTAAAATGTGTGCCGTAATTTTAGATGACAATAAACTGACAGAAAAGCAAAAGGTATTCCCCGTGAGTACGTTAAAAAAATGTATGAAATTTGATGATTTTAAAGCAGCGTTAAACAATAATGTCAGCTTTATTAAAACAAATGTTATTAGAACAAATCATCACAAACTTGAAACAGATACAATTATAAAACGTGGATTAAGTAATTTTGACGATAAGAGATATTGCAAAGATGAGATTAATACGTTAGCTATTGGACATTATACCAGTACCAGCAGTGACATCTTTAATTAATTTTGTCTAAACTTTCGAAATAAATGTTCGAAAATTTAACATTAGTCGATGGAATTAATAGCAAAATCAAAAAGATAATAACCAGCAATTATCATTTGAATTTAATCATGAAATTTCAGGTATCTGTTTTAGTAAATTTGATAGAATTAAACTGTCGCTTATCAAATCAGATGACAGTAAATATTTTGATTATCTTTAAAAATTACGTGACGAGCTTATGTAGAAATACAATAACTTTCATGATCCGATCAGCCAGGAACAATATACAAAAATTAATATAGACTTAGACCGGTCAAAAGCTTTTGTAAAAGGTAGTAAGTATCTTCTCAGTAAGATAGCAATGAAAGAGTTATTTGAATGTCATCGAAAAGTAAGCGGAAGAATTAAATTTTATTTGTACAAGCATGACGATAAATTATTTTTAATAGCAAATGTTGAAACATTACTTATTGGAGAAGAAATATAACTCTGTCTGTCTTATTTGTTTTTAAAGAGAGATAATACTGTCTTCCAGCTAGTGTAAATCGTCTGTGCTTATCGGACATAATATATAGTATAGCTAATTCAAAGCATTTGTCAATTTCCAGACTGTCTGTCTGTGATGAATAAGGCGCTGTATCAATGAAAATCATCTGGTATGAAATAATATAGTAATTTTTAAAACCTCAGGATGAAAAATATATGTTTCGGTATAGCCCTATATGAAACAAATGTTCTGTATTGATTGTGTGACGCATTTATCGATTTCCAGACCGCCTATCTGTCTGTAATGTATAAGCCGCTGCATCAATGAAACAGGTGTGTTATAGGCTTGGGTGATGTAGAGTATTTATCAATTTCCAGACTGTCTGTCTGTCTGTAATGTATAAAGCGCTGTCGTTTTATAATGACGTTTTTTTTTTAAAATAAAAAATGTAATGCTAATCTCATAAGAATTTACTGTTAGGTAACTATGTAATAATTTCTCAAACGTATATTTATAACCGAACGTCATAGCTCAGTGCTAGAATGTTGGATTCTCATACTGAAGGACTGGGGTTCGGTTCCTATAACAGATACTTGTCGATGGATAGGCCCGGGGATGTCAGTTTTTCTAAAAGATGGGGGGGGGGTTCCGTGCCCCAAAAGATTAATGTACACCTCTCATCACGTTAAACAACGTGGTGGGTGCTCTTCTGCACTCGCCCAGGGGTTTGATTTGGGGAAGGTGTACATTAAATCTAAATGCGTTTTCGCCAGGGAAGATTGGAACCCTTCAAAAATAAACAGAGGGGTGATGAAAGTTCATAACCTTGTGACCTCACTAAAGGGAATATACCCAACAAAGGACATTTAGAAAGAATGTTCGCCGGACAAAAAAGCATCATAAGGTGACTGTGGGCCATAAGAAAGGCCTTAACCAATGAAGAGTGCCTGGAGGCCATAAGAAAGGCCTTAACGAATAAAGAGTGCCACAAGAAAGGCATCAATGGAGGACTCTTAGGGCCTTATGGTAAAGGCTTTACTGGTGATGAAGGGACCCCGTGGAATGGTAGACCGATTATCATTGCTGCTGTTTATTTTTTGTGAAATATATTAGTATTCGATATCTAAACTCTTCGATAAAATCATAAATTCTATTTCACCTAAAGTAACTTGAAATTCCGGATTGCTATTAATAATATCTACAACATCTCTCATACGTTGCATATCCGCCGGTCGATTAATTCCAGTTTCTCTGTAATAAAACAAAGCTAAACATCTTTTAACAATTTCGCTCGGTAAATAAAATATACGCAGAAAATTGTTAATGTAATATGGTTTTTTCATATCAAATGTCATAGCATTGTAACAACGTAGAAAATATTCCATAAAATCGTCTATGTCATCGTTGGTAATTTCAAAACCTGATAGCATGTCAATTACCTCATCAACTCTATTTACTTCCATTATACCTTATAGTAATTTATATATCTAATTAAAAAATTTTCAGTAAGTTATAGTATACTATATAGTATAGTATTGTTTACAAATATCATTATCAAGCATCAACCATGTTGTCAATAAATGTCATTGGATCATATGCCCAACCTCTTATTCGTTCGTCATTTTCAGTTGCGAATAACCATACTGATCCATATTTGACTGACAAATGATGACCAACTTTTTTAATACAGTCGCTTATTATTTTAGGTGCTATGCCAGTATATCTTGAGGCTGATTTGACTGAATTAAATCTTTTAAAAAATCTGTTTGTTAGATTAAATCCGACGCTACTAATTGGCTCTTTGTAATAGGACATTTTATATAGTATTTTATTGTTTAAATAGAAATAAATCTAAGGTTCGGGAACCACTTTCCACCTCTCCATAATTTGGGAGAGGAGTAGGGGTTTCTGGTCTAGGATCCTCTTTTGGTTTAGGATCCTCATCTTCTCATACTTCGGGATATTGTTTTTCATCCCTATGTCTAATATGAGTCGAACCCAATTGTGGCTTCAACGTCTGGAAAATCACAAAAGTCCTTACTAATTTTCCAGACCAGCGACGTAACTGAATTGGTGTCAGAAGTGGGATAATCATGGTTTTATAATCTGAATAAAAAAGATACTGATCAGATTACTGTCCAGTCAAAGAAAAGGCACCAGTACTATTGCACATTGTTCAAGTTTTATTAATAAAACCGTTTTTCTCCTGTTTATTGGAATTCCATTGAAGAGAGTTGTCATTCTGAAAAAGAAACAAAATAAATACAAATCTGACTCGGATAATAGTGACAGACGTTTATCATTTCCTTCCTAAAAATGACTGAACAGGTTTGGAAATAGAATAAATTATACATATTTGAGTTGCAATGACATGAATGTGAAATCTGAATCAAAACATGTAACAGTGTGGCAGCAGTGATGAAATATGACATATAAATTGAAGTTCCTGTGATAGACTGGAAGAAATTGAGAACAAAGTCCCTAGCAGGGAGTAACACCCTACTGTTCTAAAAGAATTTCCAGAAAATCAATACAATTTCTTCTTTTTAACTGCTGAGTGTAAAAGCCATTTATGATATTTTTGAACGATACGATTTTAAACTTAGCCGCTGTAACAGTCATACTGGTTGTTAGATTGGTACTATTTTCATTAAGAACAAACTCGACACATGGGATGGAAAAAATGATGTGTGTGTGAGTGTGTGTGTGTGTGTGTGTGTGTGTGTGTGTGTGTGTGTGTGTGTGGAGGGTCAATGTACACCCCCATTCTCCCAATGCGAGCAAAACAACCTGAATCTTTCCTTTTCAGGATCAACCAGGTATCATAAGAAGTCTTTTGATTAAAACCCATACTGACACGACTTTCTATCCAGGATCAGTAGCAATACAATTTTCAAGATGGCTGCTGTGGTAGTCATGTTGGATATCAGATCAGAACAATGTTTATTAAGACCAGCTAGACACCATAAGAAGTCTTCAGATGAAACCCCTTTCTGATATGATTGTCCATTCGAGAGAAGTAGCGATAACAAGATTTTAAAGATGGTTGCTGCAGTGACCATATTGGACGTTAGATCGGCACCAGTTTCATTCATGATCAAATCGAAATCATAAGTAGTCTTTTAGTGAAATCTCCATCTTGATATGACCATCCATTCAGATGAGATAGCGATAAGATTTTCAAGATGGCCGCTGTAGTTGCCATACTTCGTATTGGATGTAGACACTGGATTAAATACCAGCTAGACATCATACGGCATATCACCACCGTTTTCATTTAGGACCAACTCGACATCATAAGAAGCCCCAAGCTGGCATGACAATCAATTTAGAAGGAGACGTAAAAACAAAATTCCTTTAGGACCAATTAGACATAGGACGTCTTTTGGTGAAAAGCCCATGTCGATATGACTTTCCGTTTACGATAAGTAACGATGAGATTTTCAAATTGGCTGTCGTGGCGGTCACACTGGACGTCAGCTCAGCATTGTTTTTATCTAGAATTAACTAGACATAATAAAAAGTCTTTTAAAGAAAGAGAATGTTGATATGACCATCCATTCAAAAGAAGTAGCGATATAATCATTTTTAAGATGAATTTTGTGGCAGCCATAATGGAGATCCAAGCGGGACATTTTTCGTTTGGCAGAAACTATACATTAAAAAGAAGTCTTCCGAAGAAAACATTATGTCGATATGACTCTTTGTTCAGGAGGAGTATCGATACAATTTTCAAAATGGCTGTTGTAACTGCCATATGGGATATTAGATTGGCGTCATTTTCATTTTAGACCAACTAGATATCACAAGTCTTTCAAAGAAAGCCCTATGCTGATATGACTACTCATTAGGGTGGAGTAGTGATAGGATTTTCAAGCTGGCAGCCATGTTGGATGTCTGAGCAACACCATTTCATCTACGACCAACCAGACCATGGGATGAATGTGCGTGTGTTAACTCGAACTAAGCAATAAATGTGATACTACAGGTGCACCTTCATTTCTTAACAAAATTTAACTTTTCTGCTGTAGATTTTTAAGATAATAACTCAGTGCCTTCCTCCATCACCTTTATCAATTTGGGAAAGTTGACATCATAAAACGCACAGATTTGATAATCACTCCAAAAAGAAGGTATATCTGCACATGATACCGAAAAATTGCTGATTTTGAATGACAATTTAAATAGCAAACAAGTCCATATACTTATGGCACCATTTTTTTAAATATGGTATACGATAAAATGAAGGTGTTCCAAACATCGCGGAAGGATTTAAAATATGACGTGCTGCATGATGCTTATAAAATGAGTTATCAAAACAGGTGTGTGTAATTAGTCTTTTGATCAAACTGATGATAAGGTAATGACAATCAATCAATCTACTAAGATCTGGCCTACTTGACTTCACCTAATCCCTTTACAATCACCTGGACTCTCGTTCATAATTATGCACGACATGGTTGATAATCGTTTTGTTGAAACAAATCAAATAAAAAGAGACGTTCACCCCCACCCACCCCACCCCCAAAAACCCTTGAATGTAAAGAACTGGGTTGTTGGAACTTTCATGCGTCCAAAAATTAAACCTGCGCATATTTTTACGCGGATTTTGCCATTCCAGAGAACCTTGTTGAATTCACGGATTATGTTACCTCATTTGGATATATAATGATGAATAAATAACTTTAAGATGGAAGATCTATAATCTTCTGGACTCAAAATAATAATTTTTCATAAAACACTTATTCATGCATAGTTCTGAAAGTTCTTATTACGTAATAGTCCTTTTTCCTATATGGTATATTCTTGAAATACTTCATTGCAATTTTTCATGTGGTTAAGTATGAAATAGTAATAAAAATGAAATAAAATGTTATGTAAAGAAAATGGTTACAAGAAATAAAGTGTGGAGGACATGTTTTGTTTGCTTCCGTTAAAATATACCCATACTATTTGAACATTTTTCTTTTTAACATTTCTGGTGTTACATCGAATATCAATTTATTGAAGGCAATTGATTATTTTGGTAATAACGATTTTGACTGATGTCATCCAAACTTATGGTCAAGTCGAATAAAATCTTTGTAAATTGGTAATACTGAAATCAAAACTTTGGATAAATCAAACTAACGTTGCTTAGAGAAAGAGAAACTAAGAGTAAGAGAAACGTTATTCATGAGAGAGAGAGAGAGAGAGAGAGAGAGAGAGAGAGAGAGAGAGAGAGAGAGAGAGAGAGAGAGAGGTAATCATGTCATGTGCATTGCATAACTTTTATAAGTGCTTTTACAATTTTAAGTCACTTTGTCATAAAATTTATATACAGCTGCATTTTGAATTAGAACTGATACTGAATGTGATATGGGTATTGCTCACATCATAAACAGAAACATCTGGGTGAACTTACCTTTCGTATTTAACTTTTCTGTCTTTCAAAACCGTTTCTTTCTTGTAATCGTTATACTGGGAATCAATTCTTACAGGTCGAGGTAGTGTTATGCCGTTCTTTTGGTGTCTTCCAATCAGCAGAATTTTGTCGTAGTTTGCATCCATTTTGAGATGACCCATTGTTTTTCAAAATGCTTTAACAAGATTGTCAAATAAAATTACCTTAACACACTAAGACTACATCTATATGCTTGAGTAAGTTCCTAATTTCAGATGACACTGCATGGTAATGAATGAATTTATGTGATTTGCATCACAATATGTAACGTGCGCATTTCCAGTCAAGCGGTCATGCTCCCACAACAAGGTCGTTTCTGAAGGCCGATTGCTGGACTGTCCAGCAATCTGATTAAAATCAGATCTCCGCTGTCCTACGTGTAGATCTGACGACTACCGCTTAAGGGTCATGTTCTAGTCACCTTTAAATTAACCAATGGAAATACAGCTTTCAAAAATCTAAAGTGAATCAAACCGTTCGGTACACATTCATGCACTTCATCCACAGTGCTCTGTCTCCAAACGCCAAGATATTAGACTTCATCTGATTGGTTGATAAAATTAGCGATTATGGCAATAACATAAGTTACCAGAACATGATCCCTAAGCGGTCGCTGTCAGATCTTTATGTATAACAGCGGAGATCTGATTTTAATCAGATTGGACTGTTCACCTATCAGCACTTTGTTTAATAGAATACTGTTACGTACAATCTTTCGTCTTCGCTGACCAAGGACCGTCTGTCCAAATGAGTTGTACTTTGATCAACGGCTCAAGTCATAATGTCGGCTTCCAAATTTCGGACTTGTCAAATTAAATCCATTGTTTGAGCAAAATCGTTTCGGAAGATCAAAACAAGAATTTTAAAATCCCATCACTACGAGAGAGGTAACAAATCTAGAGAAGGAAACTGTATCCTCCAAATTTTAATTATCAGTAAAATTGCGTAGGTTATGTTATAATTTTGAAACCTTCAATTTTGGAACAGAAAATATTGATTTTAAGCTTCTCATTCCATAAAAAGACCTTATCGAACCCACGCTGGCAGAGGTGAGATGACACTGATTGGTAAAGGCATGCGCTTTACACCACTAGGCCAAACGGGACCCTAAACCACTCAGCCACACGGGGCCCTGGAATCTGCAATGTTTGATCAGATACTTGGATATTTAATGTCAAAAATATTTTAAAAATAAAATGTTCCCACATTACTGAGGTTGAGTCAATAGGAAATTTAACAAAACAAAGTTTGAAATGTAGAGAAAATGATTATATTTTGGAATTATATTTCTGTGACTATTGTGTGACTGAAAAATCAAGAAGACTATTTCTCTACATTCTGATATTCATTCTGACAAAATATTTATGATCAGAATTTGAATAAATTCGTTCTCAATTTTTTATTTATTATTGTTTTTCATCCCTATGACTAGACTCAGGGGAAAACTTGTAACTTTAAGATCTGGAAAGTCTGAAAATAATTATTAATTTGCCAGACCAGAGACGTTACAATACCATATCCCTGGACTAACTGATCATGCGAGAATCTTAAGTTAAACTCATGTACCAAAACCCTACATCAGCCATTCGTAATGTGTACATGATACAACCACTCCCAGAAATGTATCGTACTACAGCGTGGGCATCATGCAGCAGTGGGGCCATCGTATAGTAGTGTGGGCATCGTGTAACACTTTGTGCATAATGTAGCAATGTGGCCATCGTGTGGCAGTGTGGGCATCATGTAGTAGCGTGGACATCGTGTAATAGCGTGGGCATCATGTAGCAGCGTGGGCATCATGTATCAGTGTTGGCATCGTGTAGTAGTGTGGGTATCATATACACAGTGTGGGCATCGTGTAGCAGTGTTGACATCGTGCAGAAGTATTGGCATCGTGTAGCAGTGTGAGCATAGTGTAGCAGTGTGGGCATCGTGTAGCAGTGTAGGCATCGTGAAGGAGTGTGTGCATCGTGTAGCGGTGTCGGTAGCAGAGTGGGCATCATGTAGAAGTCTGGGCATCATATATCAGTGTGGGCATCGTGTAGCAGTGTGGGCATAGTGCAGTGGTGTGGGCATCGTGTAGCAATGTGGGCATAGCTGTGTGGGCATCATGTAGCATCGTGGGCATCGTATAGCAGCGTGGGCATCATGTAGCAGTGTTGGTATCGTGTAGCGGTGTGGGTATGGTGCAGCACCATTAGTATCGTGTAGCAGTGTGGGAATCGTGTAGCGTGGGCGTCGTGTAACAGTGTGTGCATTGTGTAGCAGTGTAGCAATGTAGGCATCATGAAGTAGTGTGTGCATCGTGTAGCAGTATGGGTATCATGTAGTAGCGTTGGCATAATGTAGCAGTATGTGCATCATATATCAGTGTGAGCATCGTGTAGCAGTGTGAGGTCAACGTCAAGCTCATTAAAATCAATATCTAGTACATAATGGGGAGCTAACAGGCACCAATAGCATTTTAAGTTTCTGCTAACCTGCCATCCAGTTTTCATAGACTATCCAATAAAACATTTCATTTCTTATATTACCTCCTCCGCCAAGCAGTCTGTACCACCCTTGCAATTTTAAAAAGAAAAAGTAAGGTTAGAAAACTAATGTACCAAACTTTGTAATTTCATTAATTAATTTATCATTTTAATCAGCTTGTCGCGGGGGGTGGGGAAGGGGCCTAACACTGTCATCGTGTTCGCTTTTCAAACCAAAAAGGAAGTTTTCGGTATATGTCACGGAATTGTGTATACTTAATATTTATTCATTATACCTGAAATAAATTATGCTTGGGTTTCGATTCCGCGTATATGTATGCATGCATGTGTGTGTGTGTGTGTGTGTGTGTGTGTGTGTGTGTGTGTGTGTAATCACATATTCAAAGTTGTGCAAATCCTTAATTCTATCACCCTTAGTGGTAGATTAATTATTGTTCATTTTGTGTTTAACATTCATCCATGGTGGTAGATGGATGAGTCAATCGTACTTGTTTATAATTTCCATTCATTGATTCTTGCTGATTACCTGTTGAAGATGCATGTTATGAGTCGTTCCAGTTATGAACTGTATCATTTTCCTTATATCAGTTGTTTAACTCAGAGTGCATTATTTTGTTAAATCCATTGTTGGAATTTATGTGCACGAGTTTGGTGTCAGATTTGATCATTTTTCAATCTTTTTATATAAAAAGAAAACCCATATCATTTGCTAAATTGCTTTTAGCGACTTTGCTGTAATCTAGTCCCAACCCGAATCATCCTGTTACAGTGTAAATAACCAGCCAGTCATTGGAAAACTCCATATTCTTTTTAAGGCTTGAATTTCTTGAAACTACACTTGCAAAGAGGGCAAAAACTGTGTCCTCTGCATGCAGTAATTTCAATGTCTAGCTTTAATATTTCTATATAAAAAAAAAATTAGAAAAAATAATTCAAGGGGCAAGCGGTGTAACTCTTAAGTCAATGGGTTCAAAGAACATAATACCCAAAGTCACGAAAAGTTACGGAATTGTTCGGAGCTTGTTTGATCTATATCCCTCCTGTTGTCTGAAAACAGACTCGCGCACGCTAATAGTTTGGCCGTGTTACAAAGAAACTCCTGTTTTGATTGAAACGTGAGCAAGAGATAACAGTGTTAGAAAACCCTAAGCGGCACTGTTCCAAGTGAGACAAAAATATCAACTGTGTGAAGGCTGTAATTTGACTTTTAAAACATAAAGTCATGACTAAGTATTCTTACATAACAATGCATGTGCAGCACTGTTGGACGAGGTCTATCCATGTAATCAATGCGGTTGTTTCCCAGTGTCAATATTGGATTTCACATACCATATATGCCCTGGAGTGTTGTCATGCTCATATTCATCCGAGCCGCACACAAAACATCTTCCATATTGTGTGCATTAACTTGAAAACATGTAGTCCAGTCTCACAAAAGAGATAAATTTTCCACGTACAGAACTAAGATGTTCTCTTCTTTAATGCATGTAATTCATTCCGAGCCATATAAATAAAAATGCACTCAAAAGGGATTTGTCGTTTCGTGTTTGACAGTAACCGATGTGCATTCTTATTTGCGTAAAAGTCGAAATAAGGTTCAGAACCTGAGTAATTTCACGTAATTACCTGCCAAAGATCTGGTACTCCTTTATTCTCCCAAATTGACAGATATTTATACTTTACAACTGGCTGGTTTATTTATCAGTGGATTGTAGAAATGAGCTCTCTTGCGTGACGCTAATAAATTTTACAGCAGCTGATTGGGAGCTAGCATCGATTTCGAACTTATCATGCCATTGAGCAAACAAAAGTATCGTTAAAATTAAAAAGAAGTGCATTAAAATATAATCCCTAAGTAGAGTGATATTTTGATGGAAGTTGGGCTTATGAAGATATTAAGCTAATATAAAATATATAGGTACGGTTACACTAACCGCACCTTGTCCGCCATGACAGATAACGCGAGATTCTCTCGGTTTTCCAAATAAGGCGTGCCATACTATATTTGGATATTCTGCGATACTTGATTCATTGCATGCTATTTACTACCATCTGTTTATATTTTCAAAAAAGGATGCAACGGCCTTATATGGCACACAAAAAGACGAGCCTGAAAACGGAGGTAGTTATTAGGCGAACTAATATCACCGACGATCCAAAAGAAAATATTGTGTAACAGAGGTAAACGCTGCTGTACACGTATTTCACAATGAAAGTCAGCAATTCTGCTATTAAATAAAAGGGCCTGTTTAATTTCTTTCAGTATATGTATGGAACGTCTTCCAACATTTTTGACGATATGCTGAAAAGCGCAGGGTGTGAACCACTCTCGGCTTCTCCATTGATGTATATAGGTTAGTTTTAGTACTGCGTCCACGAAGTAGGAGTATTAATATTAGTACTAATTGGAGCGCGCGCCGCCCCGGGAAAAGAATTATGCAAACTTCACATTGCATCTGAAAACTATTTTTGGGTGGTGGGTGGGTACATTTTAAAATGAACAATATTGATATTAACGTTCACCGAATTAATCGTGTGAGTTGAAACCCTCGCCCTTCGGGCACTGGCTTCAACTGCTTCTTGGGAAAACGAAAACCTTCCCCACCGAGAAATGCAAAACATGTATGATGATTATATGGGAATCCTAGCTAGCAAAAGGGCCGTTTTTACATCAACCCTTGCCATATTTTGCTAGCTGAAACAGTGTTTGAATAAGCGCCATCTTGTAAAAAATGAGCTCCTGCCCATAGCCAGGAAAATCAACTCGTTAAGTGACTGTTAGGTGTGTATTAAAGCAATTTACACGACGTCCACAGGAATTAATTTGGAATTAAAAGTTGCTTTAAATGTTTAAATTGGAAAAACTTGCGGAGGTCGCGGTGATTATTCCAAATAAGTTCGAATTCAAATGTAAAAAAAGAAATCTGACTGAACCAGTTTCTTTCAGATGCATCCAATCAGATGGCGGAACTGAAGATATTCGTTTCAGCCAGCTAAACAAGCCGAAGGGTTGATGCGAGACAAGTGGATCGACGACCCTTAGCTATCGCAGATGCTTTATATGTAGTTTATTAGGAAGTAGATCACGACTGAATC
>JAECUM010020352.1:0-28138 GCA_016617855.1 Megalonaias nervosa | reverse complement strand
ATTATGCAACAGCTGACTCTAATGGTGCGTCACAATATGCAACAGCTGATACTCTGTGTCACATTACGGAACAGCTGATACTCTGAATGTGTGTCACATTATGGAACAGCTGATACTCTAATGGTGCAATACATTATGCAACAGGTGATATGCCTCTATTAACAATTGCATGAGCATTGTACACGGGTAGACACGATATTTTCATTTTTCAAGTTTGAAGACAGGTCTTTACACAGACGACTTTAAAAAAAAACTTTTCGCATCAGATAGAAATTCTGATACTTTCAACAGTGTAGTAAGCTTTAATGATACATAAAGTTTATAGCACTAACGTGAATAATATTAACATAATGTGCGGATGCTACGAATGTTTAACAAATGTCCACCAATGTAATTATCAAGGAGCAAACAAAAGCAGTATTAATCAGGCATTCCATTGAAAAATAAATGTATTTAGCTAGTGTAATGACATTATCTCTGGACTGTAAAGGTACAAGAGATTCAAATTTGCGCAAAGCAGGACAAAGCAAAAGAACCTTGGTTTTGAAGGTCAGATAGAATTACACACAAAGAGGAAGTGATATTCTACTTCAATCATAATTTGATTAGATAATAAACAAAACGTTTCTATAACGACCTATCTGAACAGCAAAACTGAGTGACACTCTTCTGAAGCTAGTAAGTGCTATTCTAAATTTCTCATTGGTAAAACATACAAGTATGCTTACTAACTCAAAATTGTTTTTGGTAAGTCAATTTACTAGAACGTTCTACCGACTACCACCATGATTCTATAGGCAGTTTTATTTTAATTAGACAATGGAGTAGCGTAGTATACTAATTCTGTTATAAATATGACAGTCCTGATTCATTTAGCATAAATGATATGCCTAAATTTCCACCATTACACGTTATGCCAGCGTCTGCATCATTTTTCGACGTTAAATATATTTCAGACAGCAAGTAATTACGGTTTTATAAAATCGCTGACCATAATGTAATCTATAATAATTTTCATATTATATTAAGTGGTACTCTTTCAAGATCCACATCATATGCATTAAGTTTGCACATTTCTTGGTTAAAATATACACTATTTACACGCTTTGCTTGGGGAAATTTCTATATTTTAGCATCACAATTAAGCTACTTATAAACCAAATAATTGCATTGTATTGTTGTCATTGGTAAAAATACATTACATAAAATACTATACAACTTTTGCAAACGAAATAACCGTATCCAATATTTTTAAAAAAGTGTTGTGTTCTGAACCACCCATCATTTTTTAAAAACATAAATAACTCCAGGATACTTATAAATGATTGGACTATCTTGAATAGTTTGTCCCCTTAATTACAAGTAGCAGTTTGATGTCTTTCTTTTTCAAAGATAACCGGTATTATCGGTATACACTTGTAAAGAGAATCTGTCATAGTAAGCTTTCAACATTATGTAAAGTTGATTGGATAACATGCAGTCGAGTTTTAAAAATAGTAGAGAATCTTCTGCATTCAACGAAATAAATAAATACGTTTTATCAATGGTAAACACACCTTTGGGTTCTGCGTTTATATTTTGAACACTCATTAATAAAGAATATGAATAACAATGGTGATGAAACATCATCTTCCTATTACCAATATATGATTCAAAAGATTTTGACATTTGTTCCTTATAATTAATACGAAGAGTATATTTTCTTCTCCTACGTTAAAACCGGATAATTGTATCGTGTGGTACCAAAAACATGATATATTAACGAGTGGTGAATCCACGAATTAAAAATATAGTTTTTGGTACCACAAGATGAAATATATCTGGTATTAACGTAGGAAAAGACCATTTTCTTTTTTATTATATATCAGGATTGTTCCAGAATGGAAATTTACAAGATTAAACTTATTCTTCGGAATAACTTGTTCTCTCCCACCTCCTTTTCGTAAAATCACCTCACTTTTAATACCTAAATATATAAGTATACGTGGGTTAAGAAAGCGACAGGATTGGTCTGACCTAATCTGTCGGATTAAATTACATTTTTGTTATTTTCTAAGCTGTTTGACCCTATCTGAAAACAGTGCAAGTCCGATTAAGCAAAGCACCACAACGGGTTTGTCGTTGTTGTCAAGGAAGTGAAATAACTTAAGAAAGACGCGAGCGGCGTCTGGTCAAATTTCTTTATCAAAGATTAATTTCCATTTCTGAAATTTCAGGCAGTTTCTATTTGTTTATTCTAGCTCACAAAATACTAGTTTTTGTTGTTGCAGGTACAATTTTGTAGGCAAACACAATCAAGAGTCGCATGACATGATGGGTAATTTTATATTTCCACATGTGATAACATAAGGGTATATTTTTCATATGTGACAATATAGGAATGAAAAATGTGAAAACTATTTCGCCAGCAATTCTTTATATTTCACACCTAAGTACATAATAAATAATCTTATTCATGAATATATAGTTTTCAAAGTCTTGACCATTTTAATACTGATACCTTCTTTTATAATTCTGAACCACTGGAGGGATCTATTAACTTTAACGTTGCAAAATAAATCAATCACATTAAAATGTATTGCAGGTGCTCAAAACCATTGAAAATATTACATGAAGTAAAACTATAAGTTAATCATTGAGTTGTAACATTGAACACCTATTAAACACATATTGTCAGGAATTGTGTTGTACGTGTTACTGTATTAAATACATGTGATTTTGACTTTACCATGTGTTTTATTAAGCCTACAGTTCTTTGGACTAGTTGGACCAACATTTTGATGTATTCGAACGGTAAGACCATCGCATCAGGCAAATGGATCAGTTCAATTAGTTAAATAATAATTAAAAATTTTTACAACAAGGGCGCACTTATAAATCAAACAAACATTGATAAATTTCCGAACATATTCAATCCATGTTCCTAATTTTTGTTTTATACAGTGGTTCAACAGCCTCATAAAAGCCATCTAATGTAACATCAGAGCAGAGATTAGAATACATATTATTTATGTCGAGAATTACCAAAGGTGACGTTATTAGCACTGAAGTTATAGAAACCATACATATTCTTAAAATGCACGTACAAATCAACCGCTGTCAGGTTTAAATCTAAATAGCTTCACTCATATCATATTTAATTTTTTCCTTTCCAAAATGTTTTCAAACAACTGTTTGCCAACTCCGCTAAACGTAAACATTGATATTTATACCTAATCCATTTTGACTCTAGTATATTTGTACTTACAAAAAGAAAATTGTTGCTATTTTCATCTGTCTGGTGTCTTAAATAAAAATTTCTAATACATTTGTCATATGAACGAGATCGACAACAGTCTTCATCCAACTATTCAGTTTCCTTATTTTTCTCATAATCGTAAGTTTTTGTTGATTTTTTCTTAGAATCGTATCTTTTCTCGATATTTTTTCTTAGAAATGTATGTTTTGTCGATTTTTTCTTAGAATCGTATGTTTTGTCCAAATGTTTCAAGGTTGTATAATCATAAGTTATGTGAAA
The DNA here is from genome assembly GCA_016617855.1 of Megalonaias nervosa. NCBI lineage: Eukaryota > Metazoa > Mollusca > Bivalvia > Unionida > Unionidae > Megalonaias > Megalonaias nervosa. The sequence continues at coordinate 24,621 of JAECUM010020352.1, read as the reverse complement.
TTGATCACATCGTTACTCATACTTGTACAACTATCTAACTGTATGACAAATTTATTCAAATAGTGTTGATGTTGTGCAAATGAAATCCTAGAATGTGTAACCATTCCAGGTAAGGTTTTTAACCTCGTTAGAAAAATAATTAAACAGTAAAACAGCAAAATGTTTTATACAAAGTCAAGATCACGAAAAGATATTAAGCGGTAATCAGTAACTCTCCGCACTAAATATAAATTTACCACACCCATCGTTCTTCCCAAGTCCACCTATATCTATAACTAAAACCACTGACCACCACCTGAATAGAGCACATGGTCCTTGATTACACTACGCTGTACGTTCATTCCTTCTGTTCTTTGCGATTTCAAACCATCATTATATTCCATTGTGTAGGATATTAAATTCGTATCGCTCGTAAGTTACCATAAGATATATATTTAGCTATATATTCTTCTAAAACTTCAACAAGATCATATTTTTCATTTTCATTGACGTGTAGGCAAGTAGACTGAAATAAACAAAACCAACCAAATAGTACGTATTAGTTACAACCTAGCATCCAATTAATCCACACAACACCTTCATTTACATTATCAACAATGCCTATAAATTTAAAAAACAATATTTACAATTTACTGAAATCACTCTATTTGAAGTTTTGCCTTACTCATTTTACTTCAAAAATTATTACATTCCTGACCTCGGATATTTGAATCATAAGTTTCATTAAGACTTGTTCATCTTTTATATAATGCCAAAACATCATGTGACAAAATTACCGAAACAAATTAAATTGCACATTTTACATTTTAAAGCATGAACTTGCCAAGATATGAGAGATAATTGCTTCCTACGAAATTACTAATTCTTATTAGGAAGGTTGTTTTCACCTCCGTTTCCTCTGACAAGTCTACATCTATTTCCCTTTTTGTCATCCATCTTCGTGATTATTTACTACAGATGAGTGGAAAACTCTGGAAAAGAGGCAATCAGAAAATCAATCGTGACAAAAAGGCAATAGGAAATGAAGAGTTCCCAGTGAATATATTATCTCTTGCATCTGAAGATGCTGCTTACCAGATCTTTCCATTCAAAACGCAGTTATATTAAGCAGGTTATTTGTGCACTTCAAATCAAGAGTTTCTCATAGTCAGATTTTACAAGGTTATTAATCCACATTAAAAGTGAAAGAGTAGTCGATATGGGGAATAAAATCGTTCCAAATGTTCAAATTCAGTTTATACCATATACCATAGATTCTAGTGTACAATATTTACCTGACTTAAAAGAACGTAGATAAAGATCTTCCATTGCAGACAGAAAGAAACCATAAGTCCAAGGCAATACGTAAACCATAATGTTATTGTTATATACAAAGACCGTAATAAACTGAAATTTTTTAAGTTGAAGTCCCATGTGGAAAGTACCAAAAGTTTTCAGCTAAATGTTTCTCCCTTATGATTGCAGATCTTGCGAGCGGGAGGTCCGTGGCACTGTATATATTTCATCCTAGTGATCTTATTGGGCTCCTTCTACCTGGTGAACCTCATCCTCGCCATTGTGGCCATGTCGTATGCCGAACAGCAGAAACAGGACAAGGCAGACGCAGACGAAGAGAAAGCTGAAAGACAGGTAAAAGCGGACAAGCATGTCTATACAAGTATCGTTTAATTTTCTTTACAAAACCATTAACGAACCTTTACATCGAAACATCTCCAAAATATCTGAGGGTATCGCAGTGTTTTACATGAATGCCTGTCTACTTATATAATTTCTTTCGTGGTTAATGAGTTCCGATAGAGAATAAAAGCAAATGATTATTGTTTATTATACCTTTTTCTAGTTTGAATCTGTTTAAGTTGCAAATGAGGCTAATTAGATCATTATTGCTTACATTGATATTCTTTAAAACGAAGTACAAATTGATTAAGTTTAAATTATGTAATGTAATAATTACTCACGGATCATCTAAATTAGCTATTTATCACACATTTACACAGTGTTTGAGGATATCTGCATTATATTAGATGATTGTATACATGTAGATGGCTTTTGAAAGTAAATAATTATCTTGTATTGCATTCAAAGAGATACATAATGAAATATGGAAATTTACGATAAACGCTAAAGTTTTCTTGTTGACAATTTTAAGACGGCTTCAACGGCATCAACAAAAGAATAAAATGCTTTGAGACGGTAAAAGTTATTAACGCATAATACTTATATACAGCAATAAGTAAAATGATTGTTCACCTATGTTTAACGTTCTTAAATTAAGCAGGTCACTATACGACTTCCCGAGAAATGTTCTAACGTTAAAGTGACTCAGGGAGACAAATTATTTTAACATAACTATGTGCTGATGTACAACCAAACTGAGGCAGTTAATAAATTGGTATTCATAAAGGAAGCACTTTCAAATTTAAATAACTCCATAGGACACAATTATTTTACCAAAGTGTGATATACTCAACTCTCGTCCTGTTGGCTCAGGTACGTTCAGGATATTAACACACATGTTGTTGCTAAATGTTTAATTCTTGGACGGTAATTTATTAATTTTCTTTTTTGTTCAAGCTGATATCAATCTCTGCAAAGCATTTTCAAACTCTATAACCTAGAAATATATAAATATTGCAAATACATCTCATCAGGAACAGACTGGCATTACATTTACAAAACAATCTTAACCAATGTGACAAGACTAGTTCGTAGACTCCCATTATATCTTTTTACTTCGACTTACAACTGATCAGACTTCAACGTATTTCAATACGTAGAATTTCTGGAATTGGTAAAGTTTGAGTAGTCTTCTATCTTAAGTTATGGCATCCTAATGCCGTTTCCGAAATTATTCGTGCACGATCCGCACCACATTGAAGAAGGACAGAATCTGTTCTGCCGTCAAACAAGGAGCCGATATGTAAAGTTCTACGCTATCACCTGAAATCATCTGAAATATAGATCATAAAAATATCATCCTGGGCCTGAGACTGACTTTCCACTATCAACCTTTGAGTAACGAACTTTCAACAGTAACGTCATTTGTGACTGGTCGAGATAAAATCTTAAGTCCAAAAGTTTTTATAATTTCCAAGCCAGGATCTATGCTGTTAAAGAGGGTTTTTTTCAATATTAGACGTAAGCAAATAGTGTTGTTATTATCTGTATGTTTGAAATAATACCAATTTTATGGTGTATAGCAATTCAAGCTTACCATAGTGCAGGTAACAGACCTGTATCAGTATATAAAAATGTGCTCTATCAAATCCAATTGCAGCTTCAGAGTGCTCTGTTTTACAAAAATGATAATTAGTATGTACTTATTCACTATAGTATTAGTATGTACTTATTCACTATAAAGGGAATCTGTCCTGAGAAGTTCGATTATTTGCACGAGATATCCGGGTGTTAATGGAACACGAAGAAAATATTGACAAATCCAACGTTAACCCACTAGCTCTGCAAATTGTCTGAAAAGTAAAATTTGTGTTATGCTATGTAAGAAATTGACTACTTCCGTAAAATCGCACTCTCCCAACCAGATGATTTAGTTATCGGAACAAGTTGGGGGTTGGAAATTGTCATATATTTTATTAATTGTCAAGTCTTTTTATACTATCTGAAATAATTATTTCTTTTCAATCTGAATTTACAATTTGACGCTTGAACTGAATACGTATGTTGCGAATTTAGGGAAATCACTGTGCCGATTAGATTGTTTTTGTTGAATCTATTACACTAAAATAAAACCGGCAACATTTTTACACATATAATACAATCACATCATGAATAAGGGTTTTGAACTAAACATACAGGAAAGTTACAATATTCGAAGAAATTGCGGTTTTAATAATCACGGCTCTGTCCTGGTTTTAAAATGTATGTGTAATGACTCTTTTCTCTACTGTTGAAATCAGTACATTTAAACCGTTCATCTCATTAAAATATCTCTATACATATTTATTCTTCTACCGTGCTCTACAATTGTACCACTTCTCTTAGTTATGATAAAAGAACACCTGTATGTTATGAAAATCTGATATTATTGGAAAAAAGTAGACAATTTGGACCAAGAAAAAATCATGCACATCTGCTATTTTCCGTATTCATCCGATTTTAAGGGCTTTCGCTGCTAGACGTAGAAGACGTCACCGTGGTGGACAACAAAAGGACATTGAGACTGTGTTGGGCAGGGATTAATTAAGCTAAATATTTTTAAAACATTAGCAAATATTCACACAGATTTTAATATCTTGTCATAAAATGTTTCAGCATTATTTAACTCGATCCGAAAACTGGATATTTGTATTGGTTGTGATAAATTTTAGTAATAATAACTCTTATCTACATTGAGTTTAAGTAGTCCAGTCATCCAGGGGCAAATCCCAATAAACAGTCAAGTGACCATGTTATATAGTGCGTGGAAGGCATAATAAATAGTTCAGCCAAGAGAAGGATTTCTTCAAAACCACACGTGTTGCTTGATTAAACTGACAATTATGACATCGTATGAACGCATATAGTTTTAATGAGAAAGACATTATTTTAAAAAATTTCTAACTTCATCATTTTGTACTAAATTTCAATGAAGATTCTAGACTGTTGCTCTTATAATCTATATACCTAGGACAGAGTCGACATTCTGAATATCTGAAGAAGAAAAGTATTAAAATGCCAATTAACCAATGAAAGTAACTGCTTTGTATGCAAATTGTAACCAAAATGTATAGTATAAGTATGAAGGTACCAATTAACCAATGAAAGTAACTGGTTTGATTGTATGCAGATTGTAACCAAAATGTATAGTATAAATATGTAAGTACCAATTAACAAATGTTTGATCTGGCTAAAACTTTAGAATTTAATGAACATTTTAATAGCAAGGTTATTTATTGAAATATTCATATTGAATGTAATAAAAATGATGTGATGTAGTTTATTGATAGGGAGGATTTGTTTTATGGGCTTTGAAGCAAAGTGACTGAGTCGGTCATATCAAATTATTTACTTGTCATTACATCCACAGAGACAAATGTGAGGAATCATACTTCGTATTCCAATTTTAATGAATTTGTACATTCAACAATACACCAGAAAACTTTTGTAAATAAAATTACTAAAGTGATCATGCATTTTTGCCAGACAAAATTACACCGCTGAAACTATAAGTTAAGCTACGATGATGATTAGCGACTTACTTAAATGCGATATGTCTCGAGTACTGTAGCAAATTTTTCAAAACGTACTGAGACCGAATGACTTAGAACTGAATGTGTAATTGATTTTTATTTACTGTACCATTTAAACAGAAGGTGGCTTTAAAACTGGACTTTGCTAAGGTAACGGTATTGTAATAAGAACACATCTATCAGCCATTTATTCGCTATTTGAAATAATTGATCACATGTTTCAGCTAAATATATTTGTCTATAGGACAGTATACGTATACTCTTCGGACGTTTCATTTGTTTGAAAATAAGCTGAATGCTTAATTCTTTAAAATTGTGTATATATTTCATTCTTGTCTTAAATATACAGTGTGGAGTTTCTAAAAAAAAGTGCCATGACAAATATCGGAATTTTTCCATCATATTTAATTGATAAACATTACTTTTTCGTGAAAGATAAATTTTATTTATTTTCTATAAAAGAATTAAGAATATGTCTGGCCGAAACATTATTGCTCTCTAGGTAAGTTGAGACCAAAAATGTTTTGACTTGATATTACAATCTACCGAATTTAATCTGTTTAATGCACACGATCAAAATTTTAATCTACATGTGATCTATTGATTAGGTGTCCTATCTTGCACTACAGATGTTCTCTTTTTTATGCACATAACGTTTCAACGAATACTCCTTAACTTCTATTGGAACTTCTCCAACATTACATCGCAGCCTGCGATGTATCTGCAAACCTTCTGCATCGGGACTACTTGCGCTTGATATGGTAGCTAATTAGGGCACATCATGCTCCTCACAGCTGATAATCTTTGAGAATACGTTGCTGTCATAAGGCTTTTTCGACCATGGAGCTATATAAACGTTAGTCCATTGTTTGCGTGCATTAGTACACGTGTGTAGTGACTGGATTCTACCATCGTTCTTTATTCAAAGATTGAAATCTAATATTTAAGAATAAATATATAATAAAAATCAGGTATAAACAACCAGACTGTGTAATGTATATCTTTTCCACTTTATTGTGAATTTATTGATATATTAATACGTCAGCTGCGTGCATCCTTGCAACGTCTTTAGCCATGTGTTCAATTTCTGCATGAAAATAATTCCTAGCTTAATAATTCCTTTTCATTTCATGTATTAGTCAAAATCTTCAAATTCTGCGCTAAAGCCATTGCAGAAAAAATATTGCAGAACATGTATTCTAAAGTGAGTTTGACGCGATTAACAAAGTGTACAATTTTCTCCACGTGGTGTGTTACCACCTAATTTACAGCGTTGTTTCGGTCGTATTCTTCCAAAGGTAAGTAACCCACTGTCAGAAATATGGGTACATACAGGCGTTCTTTTGAACTGAGTCAATAGATATTCGATGAAGAACTGGTCGGCGGACCTACATATTGAGATTCTCTAAGCTTTAGAGGTTACGACAAAGTTGTCAGAGCAGTTACTTGTATCCTAACATGATGTGATAATTCATGAAGAAGTGACGCATTTTATCTTTCGACGAGCATGTTCGAGAATGACCACAATGATCTTTCCATTTAGCTTACATTAGACGAATAAATAAAGACAGACTATGCTCACAACTTGATCTTTTCAAAATTATTTAGTCAGTGAGTGTTAAAGAAATGTGAGTAATACCTGGTATGACAGAGTAGTACAAATATCCCATCCCCTGAACATCTGTGGATACGATGTATTTCTGTGTATTATTCATATTTCGATTTGCACACATTGTGATAGATTTACAAACATTAATATATGCAACATTATTTTGAATAAGATTATCAATGACTGGAAATTTTACCATATAATAAGAAAAAGTATATTTGCTATTATTTCCAAGTCAAAATACAGAAGTATCCATGCACTTTGCTCCAGTCAAAATATATCTTGACCTCAAATTAATTCTAAAGAAAGTTGTTTTTGCATTAACATAGATATTTATTCGCTGCAAATGTAAACATAAAATCAAAATGATGGAAGATACAACATGTTTCAGCTAAGGTTTCTGTCCTAGAACGATTGTGCCGTGTTCCATATACTTTTAACCAGAAGATGGTCTTTAACCTTGTATTGACCTTTTTGGTAACATTAAAACACGAGTCCCGCGAGATTGTTATGAACAAGGCATGGGTAATTACACTGCGTGTGCAGTAATATCGTAACTATGCCGAAATGTTTTTAGTGAAACAAAATATGCTTAGAGTTAAATCTTGGTTCGATTTTCAAAAATAATTATCGTTTATGAAATACAAATGTAAATACGACAGATCCTGCAACGGAGTTTTGTACATAATTAGTTTCGTTTACATCGATCTACGTTTTGGTCACAAAGGCTTCATTTTCGGCCACCAGATGTAGAGATTACACCCAACGCCACCCCAGGAAAAAACTATGCCAAAACAAATTATTTAAAAAATAAAATCGGATAGCCAAGTTAAATATTATATAACTAGTCTGAGATTATTGATTGTATCTGTGACTTAATACTTTTACAACGATTCCAGAAAATATTTTAATTTTGGCTGACTATGGTAATAATATTTAGAAATATGCATTTCTAAGAAAGTTTTTGTTGTTGTTTCTTTCGTCTCACTATGTTAAGTCAAAATTCTAAATTTTCCAGTAGACTATTGCAGACGATGCAAATCCTAAACTCTTTTTTGCACCTAAATGTTGTAAACCGCCAAAAGCTTCCTATTTACAACGCTTGTGTGAAATTGCTTTGCTTCTCTTTATATACTCCTAGAAACGCGGGATTTGGGGTTTCAGATTACAGAATGCAATGCTTTTACGCTGGATGTTTCCACTTATTGACTGATTACGAGTCAGGATCTTCGCTTCATCTGTTCAAAATACAGTATTTGTGGTTTCTTGCACTGTTTCCTATATGTTAATGTAAGGGCTACAGCAGTATATGGATTTAGACGGATTCTCGTAAATTATCACAAAACAAAATCGTCTCATATTGTAGATATTGTGTATGGTTTGTATAGAAATTTACAACAAAACAGTGAGTTGTATTTCTTAAAAAGGAAATTCATGAAAATTTGATTCAAACAAATTTTGCAAGCACACATTAAATTTACAACTTCATTTTATGGAAACGCTAATGTGCGACAGTAGCATATTGTTTAATGTCTGGGAACTAGTGCATTATTAAACTCTTTTATTCAAGTCATAAGAGTTCCATCTTTTTATGTCTCTCTCCATGTATGTGTGAGAAAGGTGGTCGTCGTATAAATACTGAGAGCAAGGCACCTGTAGACATTTAGGCACATCCAGGTCAGTTCGGTATTGCTGGAGGCAAGTGGTATCTACTGTATTGCTCTTGTTATTCAGAGTGATCAGCGAAAGTTGGAAAAACCATTAGATAGGGTCTCTCCAAGAGTCCACCGTTAATTTTCCATGAATATGTTTTGCTTTGTGAGCAGATGGCAAAAATTACTAGAAAACAAAATCAGTTTCTCAGTCGTTCCCAATGAACAATCGATTTTCAAATAAAATAGAGCTAATTAGTAAAGATTGAGGTTATACTTGGTATATGAAGCAATAGTAATTTTTCATATAAAGCTTCAGTTTTTCCTGGTACAGTATTTCATCAGACCGGCAATATGAACTTTAAAACAAGGAAACAAGTTCCAAAAACATTTCAGCCTCAAGACGACAAGCACTCCTGACAGTCACGCTGTAGACATGAATAGTTCGACCAGGCAGCAGCCGTCCTCGGGGCTGCACAGTTCTAAGAAGAGAATGATGATGAGTAGACCATAATTTTAGATTTTGTGAAGGAAATGAAGACGTTCTGTAAGATGCTTACATGATATATAATTGACACGAACATCTTGGCTCATTAATAGTCTAATGCCGTCACCTTCCAAGACAAGTTACTTTCTATTTTACAAGTCTTTCATCAGTACCCAAAACATGAATAATCTGAAAAGAAGAATGACATCATTGAGGCAGCAGTAATGTTAGTACTACTGATGCAACTTAACTCATGTAATATTCTTCCGATTAATGTCTATATACAAAATATTGCCCCTGAAAGTCTATTCCTTTTATGGATAACTTTCGCAGAACATGATGCTGACGGGCAAGACTGCATCGTTGGGTGGGTTATTATCCAAGCACAGTTGAAATAAATGCAGCTGCATCCAAATGCACATGCATTCCCTGATGAGTCCCTGATCACTTCACACATTATACAGCGGATAGTTTTTATCACAATCTCAGAACCTTGGATGACCATAATACCTTTTAGAATCAGAATAATTACTGGTCATATACCAGATACCACCCCTATGCAGTCTATTCCGAGATCTTCTACAACAGTAGATGATCTCAACGCCATGATACAAATATTCATACATATCTGAAGACCACATGGTGATCTGTTGTCTTCTCTGATATTATAAAACTGCAAGTTCTATGTGCATACGATTCCATCTAGGCAACTTAAAAACTACAGTCGCCTATTAGACCACCTAGATCAGCATGATGATGGAAAATGCAGATAGTACTAAATGATGAGTATCGTCCATTTGCTTATTTTTCATATGATCAATGTGAACCCAAGCGACACGTTTTCAAAGATGAAATTCGAATGTGCATCACGGGGCAAAGCTGGTTCTAAATTTCGATCAGCCTCTATACTGGAAGAATTCTGGAAGCCCTATCCATCTCATAAAATGAACCTATCAAAAGAGGTCAACTGTTTTTAGTTTGAAAGGTTTCCATCTAAAATGAGTCTTTCTGGATTCATTTTGCATCTTATGGGTGGTACGGGTATTCGTGATCTCGAGCCGATTTATGTCTCAGATAATGTTGACAACGTGTTGTTCGGAAAGGCAATTACAGGAGCGATCAGAGGTCATTTTCTAGGTGACAATGCTTTCAACGCTCTGATATAATTTAAAAAGTTCTTAACACTTCACGTTCAAGTATGAGTAACAAGAATTGTACCAATCAATTTTGCTTATAGTATGAAACTAAGAAGCTTCTTACCGATTATATCAACCCGCTCTGAATATATCTTCAACATGAGAAACAGCGTTCCAACAGAATTAGGTCTCTTCCACATACAACAATATTCGAAATGGATGGTCCGTCTTTCCACGTCATGAACAGGATGAAGATTTAGCCATGACACCTGAAATTTATTAGTAACATATGGTTAGTGAAATGTAAAAGAAGTACGTCTGACCAAGTGGTATCTTCGATACACAGAGAACATACCGAAGCAGAGAAGCTATCCATAGCACACCTTCAAAAACTATATCCCTTTGGACGCAGTAGTTGGAATGACTGATAAGTCCATAGGTTCGTAAAAGCAGAGTTTGGAGGCAGATGCCACTTTTATCTGCAGTCCATTCAAGACCTTTCACCGAATTTCACTGATGCAGGACACATTTTGTATGCTAAATCAGCCTACTTATACATTCCAAAGACGCTCAAGCCTGATCTCCAGGATGTGTAATTGTTTTCAAGCCAACACGTACTACGAAAGAGAAACATCCGCTGGGCGGGATTGTAACCAGATATTGCTACTGAGCGAAGAGAAGCGAGAATGCTGCACGTTGTCTTACTAGATGACCTGATATGACAAAATCCCAATGGGCGTACTGATTGATTCCCGTGCTAGCATGTGCATCCATCAGCACTGTAATGAAGGGTTCAACCAGTATTAAATAACAAGCAAGTTAACAACATTTGCAACATATGAAAGTATGGAGAACAAGACAAAAAAGAATCGTACAAACAAATCACCATTACTTATTCCCATCGAGAAAGGTATTAGGAAGATCCTCATTACGTAATAATGAGATATCACTGTAGGTCTCGCGAGGGAAGCAAAACCACCACTGGGTACGGAGATATGGACCTTTGGGGATTGCATAAAGAATTTTATCACATAGTAGATATAGTTTTCCTATAGCATGTGCAGTTTCATATTTTTGATATTACCACACGTTAAAAGTTCCCTTTATGTGATTCTAATTGGTCCAATGAAGCCCACCAAATTATTGCGCAATATTCTCTTTAATGATTGGCTGCGATCGTAGGAAAACTTTTTTAACCCCGCCTTCTGGAATTTTTTGTTTTCAATGAACATTATTGACCGCCATTCACGAAAAAGAAATGTGGAAAAATGGTTTCGTCTGCTTAAATATGGCTAATTTACCCCCACAGGGGTTTGTTATTTCATGTATAACATATCATAACATGAAACATAGCTAAAACCACAAGACAAAAACAATAACAAGTAAAACTATGGGTATATCCTTGGGGGGTGGGGTGAGGGTGGCGGTATATCTGTAGCATGGAATCCACCCTATATACAAGCGTGGTTTAAATATTAACTTACAGAAGTAAATAACCTCACCTCTGTTCACAGAAGAATGTGGACATAAACAAGTCTCCAATTGACAGAAGTTTGTCCAACCACTGCATATTTACGCGGTAAATATGTAATGCCATTCCGAGTGAAAATGAAATTTGTTTGCATATTCTGTAGTCTACTGTTCCAAATCAAACACTGCAAATATCCGGTCACACATACATTACAGTAAGTATTGGAATTTTTGCATCTAGTAAGCCTTCTTTCACATGAATATTGCAATATAAATGTAATGTTTAGTTGTGAAAGTGACACTTTAAGGTTATGTATACATGGACCTTCAACTGTACGAATAGTGCATCAAACAATGCGACATCAGGCACATTGGACATTCCGTGTTGAAAAATGATATTGTCTGTGCACAATGTTCTAGGACGCTGATTTATAGTTTGTATGAAAAGTATAATCTACTTGTAAACGTCAAAACTAGTTCAACTTTGGTTGGGACTATATTTTACGCACAATAAATGAAAGGTGCATCGTCTGTCAAAATGAACGAAATTATTCGTTCTTTCCATCTAAATAATTTCCACTGAAATAAACACTGTGATAAAAAGAATCTCAGATGGGTATTGATTTAATATTAAATTTATGTAACTCATTGAATAATGTCCAGTTTTTGCGAGCCTTTCAATATTAAATCACTACCCATTTTCGATCCTCTATACATGGCCCAGTGCGATATGTTCTTGTCGGAGGGTCACGTTTGCAGGGTACGATATTTGCAAATTCTGCAAATATTCAAATTTTGCCTACCATTCAAGTCCAATAATCGTATCTGACGGATATTTATCAGCACCGATTACAAAGAACACAGTGCATCTGCGGCGCACTAAACGTCTAGTTGTCCAAAAGGTGATCATCTTCACCGATATGTTATTCGTGTTCAAGAATAAAAAACACATTTTCAACAACACAGTCAAAATGCAAACTTACATAGATATGCCAGATCAGAAGCGGGAAAGAATGGATGTAAAATAGTCTATACTGTAGTCAATATCACAGTCCATACCACAGTCTATACTGCAGTCAATATCACAGTCCATATCACAGTCTATACTTCAGTCGATACCACTGTCTATACCACAGTCGATACCAAAGTCCATGTTTCTGTTGATACCACAGTCGATACCCAAGTCTAAATTTCAGTCTATACCACGGTCAATATCACAATCTATACCATAGTCTATATTTCAGTTGATACCACAATCGATAATACAGTCGATATCACAGTCGATACTTCAGTCGACACAACAGTCTATATTTTTGTCGATACCACCGTCTATATTTCAGTCGATACCACCGTCTATATTTCAGTCGATACCACAGTCGATACTACAGGCTATGCCATTGGATATGCGGACATGCTGATAATGCAGACGGCAGTAGCTTATACTGTTAATTGTTGGAACAATTTCGGTTGGTGACGGTACTGATCCCCTAGTCATCTTATGTTCTCAGATCAACCTAAGCTTTCATAGGTATTGATTTAGTTCCGATGAGAAACAGATTATAACTCTTTACAATAGTGTCCCCTGAACATAACACGATCATCTATGATTCAGAGAATCTGCAGTGAAATAAATATGTGACACATTTGTAGCTATCAACTACGTCTACATATGCATGATATCATAGCCTACGAGAGTAGGTACAGAGGTAGATGTGGAACAGCGAAGATCAAGTTCAGCAGGAATGGGACTGATCTCTTCTCCATGAAAATTCCTGCCTCTTGGGGCACATTGAGCACAAGCTATAAAAAAGTTTAAAACAATTAGTTAACGCCGTGGAAAAACAACAAATTGTGTTACGAAGCGCTGTACTTGTAGACCTTGGCTTGATATTTTATTAATTCATTATTTAGTCTACATATTTAATGATAATAAATGAATTACCTGACAGTTTACTTCGTTTTGGCCCCAGCCCCCCAAATCTTGGCGCCATAGGTGGCCGTTCGATGAGCCTATTGGGTTAAACCGGCCCTGCTAGAAGGCATTGATTTGACTTTTCTATGGGATACATGGAATGTTGAGGTGTCATGATATCCGCTCCGAAATGAAGCCGATTTAAATTAGGTCTGACCAAAGCATGTAATATGATTATGGTAATTTTTCACATGTAGTTTATACATAGTGGAAAGAATATTTTACTTTGAATCGAAATAACTTGAATTATTTAAATGTATCATCCTTCAAATGCTGTAAATATAAATCCGTTAAACGGATGAAATACGTAATATATTGTCCAAAATCTATTAGCGAATTATGGCACCAGTAATGTGCATAGTTTGTGTAAGGACTTAGATTACACATTATAAAATGTTCAACGTTCAGAATGGCTATTTGTTTTTTAATGCTATCAAAGTTCATAAGTAATTTATCTACTACAAGAATGAGTTACACGAGAATACGTGTAGCTGGAACCATTTACATTATTTTCAATATAAAACATTCATAATTATTACTAACTTTCAATAGTAATTCCGATAAAAAAAAAAAAAAAAGATACGACTGTAACCTCAAAACAGTCACCATTAAATCTGAAAGCATAATGCTATGAAAAATTTAAAGTCTTGGAAAACTTCCAATTCATCTTAAAAAAGCAAATAATAATCTATCAGACACAGATTATAGAAAGAAAGCGGAAATGATATACAGCTGATAGATATACATTGTCCTGAATAAAATATCATCCTTATAAGACTTAGAGCTATGTGTCTATACAAATATTACATATCTCAACAGCTGGAAGATTTATATAGCCGTGACAGAGACATCGTCGTTACAACGCATCGCGCTGTATGCCTATACTAAAAAATTCAAACTTTATATACTAATACATCAGGAGAAATACAAGCGAAAGGCATGCATATGTTAATAAGTTTAAAGTGTCGAGAACATGCACATGAACAAATAGGTAATACTGCATGTGTTAATTTTAAAACATACCCAATGGGAAATACGGTACGTGTAATTATCAAATATACCCGATGGATGATATTGTGCACGTAATTATAAATATACCCGATGGACAATACTGTATGTGTAATTATAAAATACACCCGATGGTTGATATTGTACGTGTAATTATAAAATATTCCCGATGGATGATATTGTATGTGCAATTATAAACTATACCCGATGGATAATACTGTACGTGTAATTGTAAACGTCAAGTAGGTTTATACTATATTCACATAAGAGTACAATATAATAAGTACTTGGTGCACATAGTTATTTGGTGATGCTTACCCCCTTAGCAAACGTGGAAACGGGTTTTAGAATTCACGGAATGTAAGCAAAGCAAGAGCTGAAGAAGAAACATTGTCTTAAGAATGCACAACGAATAGCTTGTCACGAAACATTGCAACTAACAGCTTATTCAAAATAGCCTGCCCCTTCGTTTCCAGACAAACCAATTGCCTCAATATGGAATACATACAGTTGGAATGCAGGCGTCCAACAAATCAGTTTTGCAATCGCAACTTTGGTTTTATTCAAATATTTCAGTATCGAGAACGAATTTTCTCGAATAGACTTATTCGTGAATATTTCACTAATTCCTATATAATTACAAAGACACCCCTTTATCTCAGTTGAATAAGTTCTTCAACTTGTCGTTTTAACATGTTGGCGTGAGACGTTTTTAGTCATCCTTCGATATGAATTATTTATCCCATTTCGTGTTTGACCAATTCGTTTTTATTTTGGTACAGCCTTTTCGATTAGGCCAACAACTTATTCTTGTCCCTTATCCTGGGAATAATAATGTCTGCTGACAAGGTTCGTTTTGGTGAACGTATTTGTTTCACTATTTGGTAATCGATTTCTGAAAGATTCTCTGTAAATATTTATATCCCAACATATAGTATTGGGCCTATTTTAATGTAACCTTTGGTGGTCAGTTAAAAGTTGCATTAGCTTCGATAATACATTTTTATATTTGTATAGTACCTTGCTTTTGCTGGAGCTTCTTATGATATCTATCGTCTTGCAGCTAATCAATTTGGTTGCTCTTTAAAACATGTGTTTTGAATTTTTGGTTGCCCACTATCTTTTTTTAATTAATACCTTTTGTATTTTTATCAATTATCATTATGTGGAAATTTCTTTTCCCCATTATCCTTTGTGTGTGTGTGTGTGTGTGTGTATATATATATATATATATATATATATATATATATATATATATATATATATATAACTGTTTTCTTTATTATTTCTCTTACATACTTAAAAAGCAGAAACATTTACTTTAAAAGCCCTTTTCAATTCTCACATTTCTGCTGAGGATAATGTTGATTGATTGACAGTATCTTGTTAATTGACATCAAACTAATAAAGTAAATTGATGCATGAAAACTCGCAAATACAATAATGAAAGCTGAAAATAATATATTGTGACTTTAAAGCCCACAAATGCATGCAGCATGAGAAGTTTATGTTTATTTTGGATATTAATTGACTAATTTCGATTAAATATAGAAGAGATCGTAACTTGTGTTCTAATCCGCATGTCGAATGATATCCTATTTTTGATAATACCTCATTTTATTTTCTCTCTGTATTGATTCCGTTAAATTTTCAAAGTAATTCTTTTGTTTTGCACAAATGTGTTGCAAAATTTGATTAATTCCAAAGCGATGTTTGGTTTAAATTTACAACAGTATTCGTCTTGTAAAGTTTACTTAGCTCACGATACTGATTTTACATGATTCGTTTCACAGATTGAAGAGGACAGAAAGAAAGAGGAAGATCAGGAAGTTAAAGAGATTTTGTCTCAGCTGACGAAAAGTCCCTCAGAGTTTTCTTGCAAAACCGTCCAAGACCAAGAACGTATGAGCATTCAGTCGGAGAAACCAATAGAGGATTCCTTAGCCCTGATGGAAAAGAAGGTGATATTCTGTATTGATGAAGCATTGTCTTTTTATCTTTCTAAACCCGCTACATGTAATTTTAACATAAAGACACAACCCCTTTTCATAATTTCAATGCATACATTCATTCACCTAATATAGTGTATACCTTGTACAATAAACAGCAAAGACAGCAACAAATACTGTTTGAAAAAGCTATAGGTCCCGTTCAATTTTTCCTTCAGTTAAAGTATAAGCATAAGTACAATTTTGTACAACAATATAAAGCCTCTCAATATAATACTGATATGGACATGAAGCCCAGTACATAATGCAATTGTATGGCACCCTTTCACCGTCGTGTAAGAGAAAACTTAACTTGTATGGACTTAATGAAGAGCACTTCCTTCAGAATATTATAAACCTGAAATAATGATAGCTTTGTGTCAAAGGTGTCTCTTTTATGTTCCACCTACATTATAGGACTGCCGTGCTAATTCAATATCACGTCTGCTTCAGCTTCCATTGACACGTTGGGTCCGCTTCTTGTGACAGCTTTCAATGTATTTGCTGATCGATACTCTTGTTTTAGCAACAAAACTGTGTGGTAAAGCAAGAAAAAAGGGAGATAATTCTAATAAGCTCGGTCAACCTGTGACACCCACTGATTGTCTTTCATTGTTCATCAACGATTCAGAGCACTACTTCATTACATTTCATTGAACCTGAAAACATTAACAATCTCTTCATGTTTGAAGCATGGAATTCGGAGTATAGACTGGGAAACTGCAATAAAATGAGTCAACTAAAAGCAAGCAGTATCTTTCCAGTGAAAGCCAAAATTAGAAATCGTACCAATAAAAGCGTTTGATTTTTCTGGACGTATTTTTAAGCAACTATTTAGAATCGAAACTGGGATAATAGCTCTGAATCGTGTGCAGCCTGCCTCATATTATTTTTCCGTTTAAGCTATCCAAGAAATTTGATTTAAACCCATACCAGCAAACCATTGATCCTTCAAGTTGTAGTTTCCCTCTATATTTTACGTAGCTGTATGTCTCCCTTTTCAGCCAAGCTTCAGTCTGCCTGGTTCACCGTATGTACGACGTAAGCCGAGCGGTTCCCTTTTGCGGAAACCCAAACATCCAATACTTAATGCTGAAAGGCAGCCCTTAGTTGCGCCCTATTTGGAAGGTTTAAATTTGCCCTATGCCGACGATTCCAATGCTGTCACTCCATCATCGGATGATCTATGCAATATAACCAGTCAAAAATTTGCCCTTCTTGCACATCGTGGAAGCTTTGGCTCATCTCTTAGGCGAGCGTTGAGAGATGGTCGTGTATCCAGACGGAGTAGCACGGCTTCTCAAAGAAATGGTACCATTAGACACTCCACTCACTCGCCTGTTGATAACAGACTGGCTCAACTGGAAAATGCCCTTAAAATCAAGGGACATCACTTACTACCAGACGTAGTTGTAGATAAAAGCAAATTGGACGACAACGTAAGTTAGGGCATAAATGTGTTTTGCCTTTCTGCATGATTGTCGTTTTTACTCTTGCAAATATGTACATCTTTCTATTTCATTGCTTTACGTAGTGCAACTGAAGAATAGAGCACCACGCTATTAGTTTTGCATGAAATTATTATACAAAAATCTAAAATGTACCATGAAATTGTTATTTGCATCACCTTAAACTCATAACATGCATCAATACATTCTTATGCCCGTAAACAAGGTCGTTTTCGTTCGATAACTTCAGTTTCCTGTGGTCTTTTCGCTTGAACCTCAACAGTCGACTGCTTCTGGGTACAGAATGAACCAAATTGATCAAATATCAAGATCACTTAAATTGTCATTTTAGTTTTCTTTACTTTGAAAAAAGTTTTATGCATCTATTTTAATCACACGTTGAAGGTTGACGTAGCTTGGGTAGAGACTGCAAGCTACTAATTTACGTTCCAAAAGATCAAAGATCAAGGTCACTCTGAAACAAATTCATATTTTATTTTCGAATAATTTCCATTTAAACTTTGTGGGAAATTTTCAAACGGATTGCACGTTTGTAGAGGAAGCATCATCATGTGGAAGTCAATGTTGAAAGATAGATAATGTGAAAATCAGAGTTAAATGATCGATCGACGTCAATGTGTCATTCTTATTTTTCGAACAACAATCCAACGGTCTTGCACATAGTTTTTCTCATATATCATATAGGTGTTGTATTTCGGTAGGAACAGCTCCATATTGATTTAGATGTCAACTGAAAATGTTACTGGAGTTGGTATTCTGATTTTGTCGTCTGTACACGATTTTGTACTCAGACTTTGAATGTGGTCTGTAATTGACGAGAAACAACTCCCTGTTAATATTCGGGCTCTATAATTCAAGTCGTACGAATGCAAATTGTAAATTGAGTTTACGCTTAATAACTCCGTTATACTAAATCTGTTTAATTTACTTGATTCATGGAAAGGTTATTTCCTATCAAACACCAAATGTGAGTTTCGTCCAAGTCTTTTCTAACATTTAAAGATCAAAGTCATTGCACGTACAAGTGCTGTAATTGTGTGCTTGTAAATGCTATAGTCGCCTTGAATTGATAAATATTATCTTGACCATTCCATTTCTATGCCCTACTGTTTTCATGGGGGGGAGGGCATAATGATTTGGTACCATACCTTCCTCCGTATGTTCTACAAGCTTGTTAGTAGAACTGCGTAAAAACCTATTAATGCAGATAAATTAATTTTGTTTGGCACATTTGTAAGCAAATGTAGATGACCTGATTAGATTTGTTACATTTGGTTAACACACTTTTAACTTTTCGAACGAATATTTTATTTATTTAATTTTTTGCTTACCAAACCGTTTGTAGGACAATTGATTAAAAACGACATTAACTAGACAATTCATTGCATATGCATATTTTATTTTATTTGTCGATGAAATTATGAGTTTTCATAGGCCGCCATGACATCCTTTTTCCCTTTTTTGTTTAACGCATTTTTACATGTTTTTGTTTTGGACTCTTTGAACAAAAACAATGTTAGCACAATTAATTAAAATTTACTTCTGGTTGAGAAATACAATTAGGTATATGTAAATTTATGTTAATATACAGATATTCTGATTAAATGTTGCGGTCATTAACCTAATATTTCGATTTTCAATGCTCGCGTTTGAATTTTTGGAATGTATTAGCATCATTAAGCAACAGACTCTTGAGATCGACAAATTAAGTATGCGTGTCAGGAATGCTTACATAGAACATATATTTCAATTTGTGTGCACTTATAAGAATTTTTACTATTGTGATATATTTTTGAAACTTTCTGGCATTAGAGGTTCTGGCTTGCATGTGTGCAGTTGGGAATACGAATTTTGCAAACACACAAGTCTAGTTATTGCTTCATAAACACGACTCTTACCTATTATTGGATAAACAATATCAATAATTCAAAGTTATACTTATATCGGTATCAATTAAAAGAAGACATTTACAAAGACATATATCATCTTTTTAGTTTTTTCCAACGTTTCTCGTCTCTCATTAGATATTATCTATTTTCTTTACCATGTACACATTTGTCATGCCTACTGTTGCATGTTGCAAATATTTTACATTGGTCCCCTGACGTTCTAACTTGTGATACATGCATACAAACCCGGGGACACATATATTTCGTAAATCGGCTTAAGCATTTCTTATATGTATAGTAGTGACATGTAAGGCAACCAACAACGTTTTGTGCTATTATCAGAGGCGAAATACGTAACATTTTTTCCTAACAAACAATATTTATGTTGCTTATGAGACATTATTTCTTATAAAGGAATCGATGACTTCTCCAATGTTGGTTCAAAAAAAAAAGATAAGTAACATATATGATACACATTATATCAGGATTGAAGAAATAACCCAAAAGACCTATTTGTAGGCATAGTCTGAATATTACAATAAAGAAGTACTAGTATGACGGACATGGTCCAGTCAGAATTTTACAATAAGGAAGTATTAGTACGACGGACATGGTCGAGTCAGAATATTACAATAAAGACGTACTACGACAGACATGGTAGAGTTAGAATATAAAAAATAGAAGTAGTACTACGACTGAATTGGCGGAGTCAGAATATTACAAAAATAGAAGTAGTACAACGGACATGGTAGAGACATAATATTACAATAAAGAAGTACTACGGAATTTCAGCCAATCTCAAAACAGTAAACTGAATTACTGAAACATAATCCACAATGTATGTGTTTTTATGTTTTTATGGCACATCTGCAAAATGTTCCCCAGAAAATAGGGTGAAATATTCCGAAACACGTAAGGAAGATAAAACCTTCAAAATTTATGTAAACATTTAACCCTCCAAAATAAGTGGATTATTTGATTAATTTGTAAAATAAGGTGAGCTGGAATTTAAAGAACAGGTAGTATATGAAATTTTATTTATTTATTACAAGTAGATGTCGATTTAAATCAGATAGTCAGTCATTAGCGCAGAATAATGTTTCCAGATTATATACGCAAGTTGCGTTTCTATTTGAGCTTGGAATATTAGCTGGTTTTCAAATTTAAGGCTTTGTAAGGCTTGCCTTTTGAAAAGGAAGCCAATAAGATGATCAGATGTGTGTTTCTTGAGAGGTGTTGATGTAGTTCAAATATATCAACTTGACTTCAGGTAGAAATGGGCGCTTTTTCCGTAATCGGCTCGAAATGGTGCCGTGAGTATTGGAAATGAATCTGCAGCACTGGCTCGACATTACAAACTCTGTATGTAGGGACTGTGGTCATGATTGGACATTCTCAGTTAATTGACGTGACCCTGAAAAAGGAGAGGATTGGTTGAAAACATTTTGTGATGGCAAATATCAAATGTTATTTTGGTAGTTTGAAAGCCAGGATGATAGTTTAGAAGTAGATAATTTCCCGACAAATGTAATCTTGATTTTTATCCGCTCCAGATATTGACAACTTTCTATAAACAAATGTGTTTGGTTTCCGATCGTACCATATTTGGTTTATGGGCCTAAGGACGAAATATATAGATAAAACATATCGAAACTGATATTTATCCTGCAACTACCACCTGCATTCACTACATACAACGCATTTAGTTATATGTATATCTATAATTTCGTTCAATTCTATTCATGACTGTAAATTATAGTGATTATAGTTAGTTGAAATTCCGTACGTGAATGGGTTCTAATTTAAGATTATTATGAACGTAAATCATGGGATCTCTAAATAGATGCTTACGTACGTGTTTTCAGTTACATATAATAAAATTATTAGTGAATATGTTGACAAGATTAGGGCTATTTCGCATTGGACAAGGCGGTCAAGGGGGTTCCTAGAAGAATTAAATTATTTCCCATTGGATGGCTTTAGATAATGAGTTGTTTTACGATGCCGGATATTTGCAATTTGTCACTTAACAAGTAGGGGCAAAATGCATGTTTTATCTTTTACGCTTGTATATAAGTTCTTGTCGTTGGACAATTTTCTCATTCTTATTTCTTGTGTTCTTGTTGTACAGACGTATTGTATGTTGTATATAGAAATTATTTGAGAAGAAACATTTGTTTGGATTATTCAATTAAAACAGAAAATGCTTATTGGACAACAATATTATGCTGGAACTATTGTGAATTATTCAAAATGAGTTCTGGAAAACGCCATATTGACACTTCAGGATTCTTGGCGAGCAGTACATTTCCGGACTTAAAATTCATGCAGAACATTTCATTTTTTTTTCTTTCTACTTTAACAGAACATTTAGGAATATTTTTGGATTAAATTCATAATGTGTACTGTAATTTAATCTTAAATGTTCATTTTATAACATTGATAATTAAATTATGTGTTACGTTATACGAAACATATTGGTTTTGCTTCTTTCTCTTACTTAATTGACAACCAATAGAGTCATAACACTAGTAACCAAAGCAAACGACCTATATGCGACCTGTAACATCTAATAACTTCGAACTAGTTTCAAGATTACACATTTTAACCTCCTTTCATGACAAGTGAATAGATCAGCATATATGCTGTAATTATTGCACAGTGGCACATCCTATTATAGCAGTATCACTATTATAGCGGCATTTAAGGCTTTTTGTTCAGTGACGTCAGCTTGCGTAACAACTGAACAAAATGTATTAAGCACAATGTCAGAAAGTTCAAATGATCGTGAATATTACAATTTTCCTGTGTATTCCTTCATATGCCGATTAAACAACATATGTCTTTTTTAGCTCTAGTAAACGTGATGATTGAAGAGTTTCACTAAATGTCTTTGGTGGGACATTCCGTGTCTAAAAAAAGGACATATTACACAACAACCAATGCACGTGCAAAGTCAAATAATTAATGAGATTGTCAGTCCAAGACAATCAACATATTGTTTCCCCGGAGGTCCAGGTGTTTGTCCTTTGAACAATATTATTTTGGAACTTGCTGAATTCATATTTGCAAAACTGATTGTAATATGTATTGTTATACCATTTTATTTGGATCACAAGTGATTCCTTGTTGGCAGGGTCTTGTGTCACTTTGTTACGAACTGCAGTCATATAGTATATGGAGTTGGATGAGAATGTGATGATGCTACAATTATTTTCCTACTCTAGTGATGCGGTCAAAGTAGACAAAAGTAAACCTAACAGGATTTGAAATAGCAAAAACGTATTGTTTGGTTATTTTTTCTTTACGATAGTGTTTTAAGATAATCCAATACAGTGTTATTGTCTTCGATTGCAAGGTTAAAAATTTAACATGAGATGAAAGAAAATTTTTATCCATTAAAATTCTTGGGGAAAAAGTAGAAAGCGATAGAAATCGATCCAAAATCAAACAGAAAAGATTTAATTAAAGATCGAAGCATCGTGGGATAAATACTTCTGTTTTAATTACCTATCGTGGCAAGGTGGTTAACATGAATGCGAGTGATATTCATTTCCTTTTACTTTCGTTGGTTTTTCATAATTTTCTCCATCATATTTGTTGACCACACAAGCTTTTGTTCTATTTGATTTAATCAATAATTTTCATTTTGGCTTCCTTTATTGGTATAATTTTCCATGATTATGCCGTTATGGTGTTAATTTCCAGCTTCCCGTGGTTTTCATGTCCAGATGTATTGTCCCTGCGGCTTTGCCTTTCTTTCCTGGAGAAAATACAAAACTGATTATTTATCTTCGCCCATTTGCATGTGGTACGTTTTACATCAGCATCTCCACTTCATGCGTTTCTACTACAATCAAATTAAATCTGCCTTTACTGAGCAAATACTGATCTAAAATATTTTCCTACATGTTAGTGTATAGTTTCTATTACTTAATTTCCAAGGAAACCTTCAATCTTTCTAACAGCACGCGCGTTAAATTGATAATACGTCCGTGTAATATGAGTGCAGACTTGTCACAAGTCTGACATGTGATTGTAAATTGTAAAAGATAAAGATATAAAACAATAGGTTTGATTTCTGACAATGCAGATGTCGTGCTCAAACAAACTAGACACAACATTTGCATTAAAAACAATTTAAATATTATTCACACGGTAAGTGTCGTCAAATTAGTGTCAGATGAAGTACAGTTATAGTTTTGTTTACATGAGTAAATGAAAGAAATTTGTTAGTTGTTATTCTAAAAGGAACAATATGCTCAAAATTCGCATATTTCTTTTATTTATTGTTTATTTATTTTTGGTATCATTCTTTGACATCATTTAGCATGGTAAGATTATCGTAGCACCTTCTTACCAACAGTTGCTCTGTGCGTCTTTGCTTTCTGTTAAAGTGATTTTCTTTTTAAGTATCGCTACGCTAATTAATTCATTCATCAGATATTGTATCCGATTCTAGTTCTTAAGAAATCATTAATATTTTTCTCTGAAATCATTAATATTTTCTCTGATATTTTTCAGGGGACTTTTTAACCAGTGAAGAATGTTATTATATTCAGTAGAAAGCACCAATAAACCCTAAAAAAAAAAAAAAAAATGATTGATTTATTGATTTCAGTCGATTGATTATAGCATTTGGATGATAAGGCAACCAGGTGTAATCAGACCGATTGCGAAAAGGTTGTAAGGACAAAGAATTCTAATTATTTCATTCGAATAGAACTATTTCCTAAAGCGCAATATAACACA
>JAECUM010020351.1:0-73276 GCA_016617855.1 Megalonaias nervosa | reverse complement strand
ATGCATTGCTAGAAGGTACTCACTACATGTATCTAGTCCATGGGTCTCAAACACGTTGCCCATGGAATTATTTCCTGCGGCCCGCAATGATATACAGAATTTGTAAAATAATTAATAATGCAATTTTTTTTGTCACAGCCAGCCAGTTTGATACAAATTGGATTGTTGCATTTCTTTCCAAAATTTCAATTGGCTAACGTTTTATTATATGAACCACTTTTGACACATCAAAACGTACTGGTCTTTGAATTTCAAATAATATCGAAACTCATTAGTCTTTGAATTGAAACTATCCAAGTTATATTTATTCCAAATGCAGGCATAATATAAACAGCTCATTGGTTGAGGTTTTCATGCTCACTTCTGTGCTTCTAACAAATGAAATGATGATGCCTATTAATGCAGCAATATATTGATTAAAAACTATCAACACTTAATTGTCATGTAAAAAAAATGCAATTGCAACTAGTTTGTCATTGGAAAAATATTTCAGTATAATCAAGGAACAATCCCTCACTTTTTAATTGTGTCTTCAAAAATGGGTGAAGATCCAAACTGCACCATTTCCTGCTTGGATATACAAAAGAAAATTTCATAGTGCAGCACCCATTTCAGTTATGTGTTTTGATCAAAGTATTTCTTGCTTTTGCTTGGGAGCAACTCCTGAGTAACATCTAATGTTCATGCACAAAATTCCTTGTCACATCCCAGAAAATAACAATAACAAAGTAAACTGTAACAGCAAATACTACTGTTACTACAATAAAAATAACAAGAGTCCCTAGAATGGACTGAAGCTTTAATCTGTGAGAAGAATTTCCAGGGATTTAATACAATACCATTTTTCGATTAAGACTAAGAAGACTGCTATGTATATCTATATTAATGTTTTTAATGATTATTGAATGTTGTGGGTCATTTTGTAAACAACATATTAAATAGTAATTTTGTCCATTATCGTGGGCCTGTACTTTAAGATAATGTAATTTTGTTTGTAAACATGTTTACTTGGATGTGAATTCAGGACATTGGTATTCCCCTAAAAAAAAAAAAACATGGTCTACCTGCCCTTCTCCTGGCAGCTTGCTAAAATTTATATAAACGGACCTGACCTTTTTTGACGAATTTGATGGAAATTCTACTAAGATGACAGACTATTTCCAGAAAATGGTTTATTGCAACGTATGTCAAATGAGAAGGTATATACATGTAATGTTGTTTAAATCAGAATTACTATTCCTATCTAAACATCTGTAGTGGAATCGGTCTTTTAGTAGTGTTCAATTATTATTTGAAAAGATTTATTTATTTCAATTACCAGTATTTATTGAAATTACAAAGTGCTCATTGACCTTAAGATAAAATCACTCTTTGAGGATTATTGCGAATTTATTCAAGGACATATTCTAGATTATATCAATTTGAAACAGCAAGACCATTTGCAAATTCGCAAATTCAAGACTATTCGTACATCAGTACATGCAAGATTGGAATTTACTTGGAACACCACTGGAATTCATTTAGAACATTATTCTTTTGAAAATGTGATAAAATTTTTAGGACTATTTAAGATTTAGTTCACAATACAGTTAAGTTCCTTTGATTCTATGGAAATAAATTATTTGTGAATTTTACAAAACTTGATGGCTTTTGTGCTTTTCTTTTAGTTAGTTTAAGACCATAGAGTTGTAACAAGACAATATAAAAAGTCTTTTAGTGAAATGCCAATGACAATATGACCATCCATGCTGTGGGGAAGGGGGTTAGTGACAGCAATATTTTCAAGACAGCCATTTGAACATCAGTATTGGCTCTACCAATGGCAATATTTTCACTTAAAAACAGCTAGGTATCATCAGAAGTCTATTGATGAAAACCCTATGTTGATGTAGCCATCCATTTAGGAGGAGCAGAGATAACGACACTTTCAATATGGCCAGCATGGTGGTCGTCGTGAGGGTCAGTTTGCACTGTTTTCATTCGGAACCAACTAGACATCAGAAGAACTCTTCTGACGAATACACATGTCAAAATGACTTTCCACGGAAGAGTAGAACAAGAGTTTCCAAATGACCATTTGGGTGCTCAGTTTAGCATCATTGTCATTTATGACCAACCAGACATCATAAGAAGTCTTTCAGTTAAAACACCATGCTGATATGACCATTAAAATGGTCACTGTGGTGGTCTGAGTGGCACCATTTTCTTTACTTAAGTTCTTAGTAAAATCCCCATGTCAATATGAAATCCATTTAGCAGGAGTAATGAGGACAAATTTCTCAGAAGGGTGACTATGATAGTCATATGGGAATTTTGACCAGCACCATTGTCATAAAACTATTCGCTATGGAGGAGTAATGATAAAAAGCTTTTAAGATTGTCATAAAAATATTCGCTATGGAGGAGTAATGATAAAAAGCTTTTAAGATCTATGCTATGACAGATATAATGGAACTCAGATCAGAACCATTTTCATTTAAGACCAACTAGACATCATGCGAAGTCTTTTAGTTAAAACTTTATTTCACCATCCATTGAGGAGGAGTAATGACAAGATTTTCAACTAGATGTTACATGTATGTTAAGACTTTTGGTGAAAACTCTCATTACATGCATGTTAAGACTTCTGGTGACAACTCTATGTCAATGTAATTCTACATTCAAGAGAAGCAAAGATAACAAGATTTTCATACTGGATGTCTGTGCAGCAGCATCTTCATTTCGGACCAACTAGACCATGAGATGAATGAGTGTGTAAAAAAAGGTTCACTGCCATCCTCAAAGCAGTTTAGGAGCTGTGATAAGAAATTGCAGTGACAGACAGATGGATGGATAGCAAATGATACATGATAGACAATCATATAACCTCTTCTGTTCTATGACAGACTAGCTAATAACAAGTTTTAATAGTGCCTAAAGTAGTTCAACTCAATGCCAACCCACCCTCTCATATCACCCATTTGTAGCTAAGTAGATCTAAACCAAAATTTAGCAGTACAGAATTTTTTTCCATGTGATCCACTGATTTTCACCCAAGTATATGACATCTCTCATTCACTACTGAAAACTGTCCTTTCTTTCTTATGATCTTTCTTTAGGTCATTTCCACTATCTGAATTGGAATCACCAATGTTTAATCATCAATGACTGATCTAGATGGGGCTAGCTGGGTAATTTTATGCTTGTTCTGAAGGTGCAGAGTTAATTTTTCAGAATGATCACTTGATTAATTTGAAAATATGTGTCACACGTTATGAGTTGATCATGGAAATCACCGAGATATATAATATATAATACCAGTGGACTCCATCATGGCAGGTGAATGATGTGACTATTTTAGTGGAAATCCAAAACAAAGATCATTCACCAGAAGCCTGGCCAAGACAGGTACAACAGATACATGTAGTGGCTAAGCGAGCAAGCAATTATCTTGGATTATATTAATAATCACACATATAAGAAAAGAAAAGGCGTGATTTGAATGATGGGCTTTTAATATTTGCCGATAGGGTGTTTAATTAACTGATTACTTTTTAATGGATATCAGGAAACATTAAGGTGTAAAGTGGGTTCTAAAATGTGATAAGGCTAAAATGATGCAGTGGGAATGCTACTGTAATTTTGAGCCTGATGAGAACAGAGAACACTTTCAACTGTTAAATATATGAAGCAAATAAATTTACTGTTGTTGTTGTTGTTGTAGGGCTTAACGCCATTTTTCAGCACACGATAGGCTATACATGGCGGCCAGTATTTAATGGTGGAGGAAGAAACCGAGAAATCCCCGGAAAGAACCACCGACCCACGAGAAGCTGCTGGCAAGCTTTCTCACATATCCACATTCGCCGAATCCGAGACTCGAACCCACGCAGATAGAGGTGCGATGGCAGTGATCCGTAACGGAGAGCGCTTTAGACCACTCGGCCACTCGGGGCCCCCAATAAATTTACTGTACTTTTCCAATTATAAGCCCTGTAGTGATGGAGATTTTGGTAATCAGATTAGCACAGTTTTCATTTAAGACCAAATGGACATCATACAAAAGCATATGGTGAAAATCCCATGTCAGTATTACTTTCTGTTTAAGTAGAGATGCGATAGCAAAATTTTTAAGATAGCTGCCATGGCGGACATACTGGATGTCAGATCGGAACCCTTTTTATTTAGGACCAGCTAGACATTTTAAGAAGTCTTTTGGTGAATACCCCATGGTGACACAACCATCCATAAAGGATGAGTAGAAATAACAATATTTGAAAAATGGTCAATGTAGTGGCCATACTGAACTTATTATCAGTACCATTGTCATTTATGCCCATGAGGTTTTTTAGTTAAAGCTCCATGTTCATATGACAATCCATTCAAGTAGCGAAGACAAGGCTTTCAAGATGTTTGATGTAGTGGCCATATTGGATATCAGATCAGCACCATTTTAGTTAGGACCAACAGGACATTATACAAAGTCTCTTAGTGAAAACCCCGTGTTGATATCGACCTCCAATCCGAAGAAGTAGCAATAACAAGATTTTCATGATGGCTATCATTTGGGCCATACTGGAAGTCAGACTGGCACCATTATATCGAGGACCAACTTGTCTGCAGCAGAATTCTTTTAGTGAAAACCACATGTAGATATGCCCGTTCATTCAGGAATAGTAACAACAACAAAAATTTCAAGATGGTCAGTGGCAGCCATATTGGTGATATTGTTTTCATTACTAAGGACCAGCTAGACATCAAGTGAAATCTTTTAGTAAAAATAGAATGGTGATACGACCATCCATTTAGGAATGGTGATAACAATATTTTTAAGATGGCCACTGTGGTGGCCATATTGGATGTCTGAGCAGCACCATTTTTTAGACCCTGGGATGAATTTGTTTGTAAAGTTTCATGCAATCCTATAAGTAGTTAAGGAGAAGCAGTGACAACAAACTTGTCTTAACACACACAAACAATGTACTACCGAAGACAGTCAAAAGACCATCTAAAAGCTCTTCTGGTATAGGCCTTTTCAATAAGTTACCTACTCCCCTAAGATAGGGGGCGCTGTCGTCACTTAATCAACTTCCTGGGGCAATGTTTATAGACTTTGATCACTCGCTACAATGAGCTATTTAAATGATGACGCTTTGGAAAGGTGTAAAATCCCGAACTTAAATCTTACTTGAGACAGTATGGGCAGAATGTTAGTGGGAGAGAAGAATTATTCAAGTGAGCGAAGGGGATTGAAGCATTGGGCCTACAAGATGTAAATTGTGTTTCGTTAGACGATCAGCAGGGATACAATTCAAGGACAACCGAGAAACTGGTCACTCCTCTTGGTGAGAAAATGCCATCGCCGTATTCATTGAATAATTGGACGAAAAAGATCTGTGTAACATCCCTAATTTTACAGACAATGACGTTTACAATTATTTAGTTTTGACAATGAAGGCAAAGCGACAGTTGACGAGTGAAGTGTTTTTCATGACCGGCACATCCACAATGTTGAATATAACAATGTTTCGGAGGAATGTTTACATTGTCACGTGAGATCTCAAGTGATACCGTCGCTACCAAACAGTGCTAAGAAGGATTATACTGTATGGGTCAGTCTGTCCAAAGTCACTGGAAATGCGAATTCAGCAGATTGCAATTGTACAGCTGGGTAACTATTTCATTTTTATATATTTTGTCTTGTGATACTTGCTTTATTAAAAGTTAATATCAAGCCACACAAATCTTTTTGTTAAAGAAAAAAGAAATACATTTTCCTATCTTCTCAAATTGTCTTAAAATATAAATCTGCATATCCGGTACTTTTTGGTTGAGTTATTTAAATATCCAAGTTCCAGGTTTTAAAAATACCAAAATATATTGTTTAAAAAAATTCTACAATGTGTATCATACTTCATTAATTATAATTAGAAAATAAATTGGAATAATCGAAACAATATATGGCTATGCATTTACAACATACCACCACCCTACCCTAAATTTAATCACTTATTACAATACATATTTAATTATACATATATAACAGTGAGGGACCTTGTACACCAGTTCTTTTTCTTGATTTTTTTTTTTTACAGTCTGTGTGAAACCTGCAATCATATCGGGGCAATGTTATATGCACTGGTGAATATATCTGAAAAGAACAAAGATGGAACTAATGCTTCGACTTCTACCAAATCAAAATGGAATAATCCCAGGAAACAACGTCTTAGTCCTAAGAAATCAAAGGATCTTTCCTTTTGCCACTCACTATATAATATTGAGGAGTTTAAAACTAACTGTTAATGTTGAAAGGTTTAGAAAAAAATTTTTAAAGCTAAAGTCCCTGGATGGTTAACCAAGTTTGAGAAGATCAAGGATGAAGAAGATAGCACACCAGCACTCAAAGACAACACTGACTTCATGCTTTCTGATAAAACATATTTATCTTCTGAAAGCGCCACAATTCATTTCCATAATCACTTCAAAACATATCCTATTCTAATGAACAATGTGTCAAAATAGAACTTGGAACGAGAGGCCAGCATACTAACAATAGGTGCATGGAATACCACAAAGGTAGAATTATAAGTTCAAAGTTTGGCCAAGTGGTAATGCGTAAAGAAACTACTCGACCAGGCAATTTAGTAAAAGTTATCACGGGCTATACATCATTTGATAACAAGTATGTCAAATGGGGTAGGGATCATGAACCTGCAGCCTGGATAACTTACATAAATATCATGACACAATCTCATCCAGATCTTCATGTGACACCGTGTGGGCTTTATGCTAACACTTTTTCCCCATTTGGGTGCAAGTCCAGATGGAGTTGTTCATGATCCTTGTTGTCAAGATTCCTCAAGGCTACTGGAAATAAAGTGTCCAGCATTCGACAGATGGAAATTTAAATCTCCAAGTGAATGTGCCCAAGATTCAGATTTCTTCTGCACATTAGACCTCCATGGCAGTGCAATCTTAAAAAGGAAGCATGAATATTATTTTCAAGTGCAAGAACAAATGGCCATTACGGGCAAGGGTTGGTGTGATTTTGTGGTTTGGACTTTGAAAGGAATTATTCCTGAAATGTACACAACACATGTGCTTAGAGGTGTCCCTCTCTACCAGTCGGTCAGTGATGACGAGAAAGAGAAATAAAGTGATTGTCAAATTAATGACATATAGGTGACATTTCGAGTAATTTATTGACTCAATGAGATTTGAATAAAAGGTTACACAACAATATGGACTGAAGAGTTTAATGTTTTCTTTATTATGTTACGTGTAGGCTCGTACAAATGTAACAGAAGAAAAGAGTGAAAGTCAACAAGCTTTGTATGTTTTAACAAAATAATTTATTTTCCTATAAAACAATGTAAAAATTGGTAAATAGGACTTACAGTTTGTGAATATAATCCAAAATTTGATCCTAAGAATGAAAACACAAGTCCTATCACTAAATAGTTCTATTAGAATCCAAGTTTGAATCTCGACGACACACAAATATGGAAGGCGATGACGTCAGATGTGGTCCAATGTACGAATATCAACAATTCCTCAATTGAATCACAGTCTTTGTTTCCGAATAATTCCAGAATAAATTTCCATGAATATCTTTCAGAATTTTTTATAAGAAAGTCAACTTGTTGAGTTTCCAGGAGAATAAATTATTAAATCCAAAAATCAGATGAAAAACAAACAATCTAGCAACAAATAAAAATAACACCTTGTTCCTTCAAGATGTTAAAACGACTCTCCCAGAAGAATATTAAGAATGCGTATTTAAACCCCAAAAACATCATTTCAAGTCTCGCGAAATGGGTCATGTGGTCTCTTACTTCAAGAAAACTATCACGTACGCCAGTGTAACCCCACTTAAAAACCAATCACAAAAAAGCGTTGTTTACACATGGTGATCACGCAATCAAAGTATGGCCCTAATACTGACCAATCATTTTAACTGCCTGTTTACGAAGTTCCCAACCTAAGACGAACTAGGTTAACTAAAAATAATTATCATGTAACACTTCTACGTCTTAAACAAACAACACTTGCTAAAAGAAAACATCGAACTATTGAAAAAGAACTTTGAATCCCTTCAATAATCATTACAATAAAATGTAATGAAACAAAAATAAAATAAAAAAGAATGTTAAAACTAACACGCAAGCAGTTTGATTACATATGCGTAACAATTAAAACTGCAGTTGACATGGTTACTTAATGAGTTTTAAATATGCGTTGTTATATAGGCAGGTATTTTTAACAGCCAAAATTATTGCCACAAAATTTTGAAAGTAATGTCATGCATATGGTCATAACAGACTGCTGTAATACATCTAAATTAAAGTATAATAATACTAATTTGCTTTGCAAAGTGGTGGCTGTAAATTTATTAATCGTGTATATATCTTCCATATCTTTGTTACTTGTTGTGATATATTTATAGGCATAACAGTTTTAAGAATATTAATTTTTTTTTATCCTTTCCATCTGTCTCTCAACATGGATGCGAAGATTTGCAATTGTTCGTGTTTGTTACACTTCTCTTTTGGAGAACTGTTTTTTCTTTTGTTTAAACGGAGGGATGATGAGATGGACACATTTTGGGGTTGTGATGTCTGAATAAGGAATCCTCTGTCTGCTATAATGGCATCTCCAGGTTCGCATATGTCAACCAGGGCACTGTCCTTAGTAATTTGTTTGTCACTTGCACTCCCTGCCCACAAATCTGATACAAATGTTACAAGCCCGGCTGGACTAACTCCAATTAGCCCTTTCCATGTCATATGATATGTGATTTGTAATCACTGTACATCAAAGGTTTGTGCTGTAAGGAACTAGGCGTTTTCGTGCGTAACTCTGTACAGTCAATTATCACCCTACAATTTGGATATTTTTCCTTGAAACAAAGCGGCATATGCTCATCAACAGCATGTCTTGAAGGCCATTGGATTAGAAAATCTAAGTGCATATACAAATAATCAATCCACTTATTAAACATCATTCCACATGTCGACATTCCAATGTTAAATCGATTGGCTAAATCTTCCAGTAACAAGCCTAGTCTCAATCGCATCAAGACAAGAAAAACTTCATCTATCAGATGCAAGTGTCTTGGATGTCCCTCTCCACTTGTAGCACCATAACGAGCTGTCTGACTTGTAGCATCATCCTTAATTTCATCAAATAATGCCTTGAAAATAGCTGAATTTGGAACTCCAGTATAAAATAGCATTTTTTGGTCATCATTTTCAATATCCTCAAATGTTAAAACAGGGGAATTAGTCTGTATCCTGCAATCTACAGTTGTCATTTTGTTAACAGGGGTGCCATATTCAGGTGACATTTCATTAAAATCACACTGTGTAGAAACATATATCTTCAGTAGGGTATTGGTTTGTGTTGATTGGTTGTTAATATGACTGGCGGCAATATCTTTTAAATTTATTGGTCCACAATAATCATGTAAATGTATAGGTGTTCAGAGGTGATTCAGTTTTTGCTATAAATCGTTCTGAAATATTATTTGAATCATCCTTGTCATCAATCTGTTGCTCAGCAATGTCACCTTGTTCCATATCTTCATTTAGTTGAAAGTCACTATTAGCAAGTTCCAAGGTTTCACTCTTCAGATTCTGAAATTAAATAATTATACAAACATAAACACAATTTTTTAAACAGGTAATTAATATTTACATATACATGTAGCATGCACAATTAAAAGTTGGTGCTGGTGTAAGTTACAGCATTTTCTTTAAGTACTGGATGGGTAGACAGTCCATATTTATAGTGTTACTGCGCACCTGTAGACATTACAGTGCCAATGGCAACAGCAGATTTAAAGACAATACAACAGTTGATAAAGGTCGATACAACATCAAATCAAACTACAATGCAGTCGCAGACTACATGCAAATGCACACTTTGTGTTATCTCTGAACATCTGTTTGTAACACATCACAGTGTTGACTACACTTAATAAGTTAAATATGGAATATGACTGTTTAAAAGCATACCCAATGCTATTGATTACAACTGATTAAAAACCACAGAATAAGAATAAATCCTACCCCACATCTCGTTTAAAATGGATGGAGCATAATAGTACTCAATGCAGCCACTTACCGACATTTGAAACACCTTGTTCAGGAGAACTGAAGGCACTGGATGATCTTTTGACGGCCCACTTCTACTCATAAAATGATCGAACACATTTGGTTGTTACCTGTGTAAGTGAAATCTTTCTGTACTAGCCGTGACCACTGAAGCCAAACTCTATGTAGTTTACATCTTGCAGGAAATCTGTGCAATGATATTGTTTTCCCTTCTACTTCCTTCCCTCTGAAATTGCTACAAATGCAACAATACTTGCAGGATTTTGCAACAGGCATTCTTTGACAGCTGATGAATCGGTAGCCCACGGAAGCTGAAGCGACAGATAATGCATGCGCAAAAGATGCACTGAAGAGTTCCTACTAGGGCGAGACAACAACACTTATTGTAAAGACCAGTAGAAGTTTAAAAAAAACAAACAAACATAATACATGTATCTATTAGTTTACAAACAAATTTAATTAGTTTAAAAACAAATTTATCTTGAGTTAAAAGAAAACAAAAAATCCTAGTGAAAGCACACACACACACCATTAGTGGCTGGTTCCTTGCTGGCCTGTAAATTTAACGATGGTCACAAATGCTCAACAGCCAAACCATACCATCTTTTATGTAACGAACTGAAAATGTGCATCTACATTTTTATAACTAATGCTATCGTTCTTCAGAAAAGGGTTGCTTATAAAGTTATTTTACGATCCTAATGTGGTTCTGCTGTCGAGAACGCTTACCATTATATCATGGCCAAGAGGGTCCCCGAGTGGCTGAGTGGTCCAAAGCGCTCACTGTTATGGATCATTGCCATCTCACCTCTGTCTGCATGGGTTCAAGTCTCGGGTTCGGCAAATGTGGGTATGTGAGAAAGCTTCTCGCGGGTCGGTGGTTCTTTCCGGGATTTCCCTGGGTTCTTCCTCCACCATTTATACTGGCCGCCATGTATAATGGTCTCTCAAGACAGGTGGTCTCTCATAGCAGGTAATAAAACTATATAATCAATAAATCTGTGCATGGAGGTCCTGGTCTCTCAAAACAGGTGGTCTCTCATAGCAGAGGTCTCTCAAGACAGGTTTTACTGTATCAAATATTTACTGAGTTGTTCATTTTGAAAATTTTAAATGTCTGGCTAGACCTATTATTCTCTCAATATGTACTCTTTTGCTACTTATTGTTCTGTCATTTAAAACCACCTAGGCACACTATAACACATATTCGGCATAAATAAAGAAATTTTAACCTCACAAGTCAGTCTAGGAAGTGTTTTGTTGAGTATGAAAGTCACCAAACAGAACAGATAGCAACAAGTTAGCCTGATCATTTAATGTTGTCACAAATGTAAAGTCCGCACCTATTGAACATGGGTAGAAACATAAGGCTGTCACTGTACAGAGGTATATGGAGGACTCTGTGAATTCAGTAGAGCCCTGTGGACCTGTAGTCTCCAAAGATTTTCCACTTCTGGATGCGGCACCAGATGGTTTTGTAAATATAACTCACACTGTGGAAGGTATGTCCATATTAGTCAAGGGATCAAATAATGTCACCGCTCTCTGCGCCATATTCGAAACTTAAAAGTAGACATCTATTTCCCCAGAGGGAGAGTCACTCCTTGATGAAAACCACAACTACCGGTATCTTTTTCAAATTCAATATAACTCTTTTGCCCTGGTGCACAGAAATTTATTTTGTGTGTACAGCCTATAACCTTCAAGTCATGGATATCAAGTACACTGACTTTCATAGAAATGAACATTGAGAACTGAAATGGTCAAAGAGTTAACAAAAATTAAAAATCCCATTTCAAATTGGAGCTTCTTGACAAACATTTTTATGAGCCGTATTTTGAAGTGAACGATCATCATCGCATCTATAGCCAATATATTCTTAACTCAAATAAAAGACCTAAGGAATGACTATTTTAATCATATTTATTTCCAGCACATCCTTTTCAAAACCATGACTGTAAGCAAATAATATACTATACACATATATTGGATAAAATAGCACTTATGCATGTTTTGAAACAATACCAGTTCAAAAATTACACCACATAAAGCAAATAACAGGTATTTCTGATGGCAATTTCGACTCCATACTAGACTAGGGAGTTGTTAAAATTTTAAATGTTCTGACTAGACCTATCATTCTTTCAATATGTACTTTTACTATTTATTTTCCTGTCATTTAATACTACCCAGACACACAGCAACACATATTTTACATAATTAAAGAAATTTTAGCTTCACAATTCAATCAAGGAAGTGTTTTCTTTGTTTATGATTGAAGGAAACTACAAAGGTAATCCAATTGATGGACCAGTAGTGGTGGTGTCACCTAGATAACTTGCTACTATCTACCATTAGACAATGGCTGAAATCAGGACCTGGAGGAAAACATTGCTTTATTTGAAATATTTTGAGACTGGAAAAAATACAAAAGTCAATTTAATATGATTTCATTGATTTCTTTTCATATTTGAAGTACAGCAGTTTCAGTGTTGTGTGACAAATAATAGTTTTAAAAAAAAGGGCAATTTTGAGCACATGGAAATTGGAGTCAGAGCTTGTGAATTTTTTTATAAAAAGTCACCAGGCCTGGGCCAGTGTCTGAAAAATGTTTCTATGGTCAATGATACCCAACTACAACTGACCTTGGCATCCATAGACATAATCACATTTCAACAAGTAAAACTTA
The DNA here is from genome assembly GCA_016617855.1 of Megalonaias nervosa. Lineage (NCBI taxonomy): Eukaryota > Metazoa > Mollusca > Bivalvia > Unionida > Unionidae > Megalonaias > Megalonaias nervosa. Next base: position 60,493 of record JAECUM010020351.1, on the reverse strand, counting down.
TGTAAACAGAACTTGCAAACGCATCCACTTGCTTGTGTCAGAATTTGATTCCATCAGGAAATGTGTGTGTGTGTGATTTGCATTTTTAAAGTAGCTTTAACATTTTTGTCCTATCGCTATGATGTCTGCAGTGTGGCAGTTTATAGTGATGTCTAGCAATAGGACATCATGCAACAGACATATAGCATCATGTTCAACCCAGTCACATTATCCTGACACCAGGCCGATCAGTCCTAACACTAACCTCCTAATGCTGAGCGCCAAGTGAGGCAGCTGCTATTACCATTTATATAAGTCTTTAGCATAACCCAGCATGGATTCAAACCCACTACCTCCAGCATCCGAGTCAGATACTCGAACAACATAGGCCACCGCAGCGGTCTCCATTAGAAAACAGACTTCAGAGTAAGCGTAGTCAGACTAGCAAGTGTACTTTAATCTATGGAAAAGTGGCAATATGGGCTGCCAAGTGTGAGCGATATTCTTGAAAATCTGACATCTAGTTACCCTGTCAGTCAACCAGGGAACATGCTACTCAACACTGTTTATTTTGTAAGAAAGACCAATACAACATCAATATTAGGGTGGACGCCTTACATTGTATAATTGGGATTAAGTGTACAAAATTCCCACTACTTAAAACCTAAATTTTTGTTGCCATTTTTCTGACATGTGAGAAACCTTATCATTCCTAGCACCACAGACAGATTTGTTGCTCACAATTTACCGACAAATTATATATAATAACCTATATGATATTTGGGTGTAGGATAAATTCACCACAAAGAAATGAAGGTCAAGATATAATCCCCTCCGCCAGAACAAGTTTTCTTTAAACTTTTTAAACTGTCAGAAATATACTAACCTATTTTGAGATGGGATAGAAGAAAAAAAAAGAAACTGGAAATATGATTATTTAATTTAATGATGGAATTTCATGTTTATACAATAATGTTATGGCTCAGATTTTATGTACTTCACAAACTAATCGTCAAATACGTAAACCCAATTCTTAGTCCATCTTTATGCTAGGAATGCTCTATTTCCAACAGATATGGTACACTTTAAATTGCAAGTGTTAAAAAACAGCTTACGGATTTAATGCAATGTACTAAAAGTGTGTAACGATGCTTATAAAAGTGAGGTGAAAAAGACGTGCATGCAATAAATCTTGATATAATTAGGCATTTTAATCTCTTTATCTGTTATTGTTAAGATCTAACATCTAACACGCACACACAATTTCATTTATCGACTCAAAGGAGACCCATAGAAAGTTTCAGAATCAAATGGTCCATGGCGACACACAAAGATGTATATTTGTGTTGGCTAAAAATAAAACTAAATGGGGATAAACGTATAATGTGGGAGGGGATTATGTCCTACCTTTTATTTTTAGGAGGTAGGAGGTGGGTGTTGTCCTGGGGTATTTTATCTGTACCCGATATTCTTTATAGGTAAATTGCCCTTACCAACAATACGAGACCCACCCCCACCCCTATAGTGGTGTGGCATTTTGCAGTATCTCCAGCACCTAAATTGCATGTAGATTATATCAAAATCCAATCTTTAATCTAGTCCTACAGCATGCACTCTATCTAAGAATTATGCAAGTCACTGAGAGCTATTTTAGCCCAGTTTGCAACTGGAGTTATTGACAGAATATTGCAGTACAAACAACATTGTTGTCAACAGTCACATAGTCAAATTGCGCGCTCAACCAACCTCTTCCATACTTGGAATATTCCTCTTACTGGCTACACTGCTACATCCCTGTTACGTATACAAATCCCTGCATTACATTTACAGTAATTACAACGCACTTTCCGTAACGTAACTGCAAACCCGCGATTATTTCTGAGAATATCGAGACGTCTTGTCCGGAAGCTGACTAGGCCTATATAGAAGCATGCGCATCACGCTCGAAGGTATTACTTCGGAGGTTAAACCCAGAAGTGGGCAAAATATCTAGCTAATATGTGGGGCTATGCTATTCATTATCTATGATTACGGTTCGATACGTAAGAACGATGATGATCAAAAATGACCTTAAAATCTATTTTACTGATATAACCATACACGCTATCAACAAAGATATACGTAGTAAACATGATGTCGCCGAAAGGCCGCACTGTCAATATGTATAAAAAAAACTTAAAATGTAAAGATCTACGTATCCTTTTACATAAAGTTGACTTAAAAATAAGTTTTAACCTTATTACTATGTCATTTATATATATCAAGTGGCTAACACACTTTTATTTTCACATAAACAGTAGAAAATCTTGTTTGACTTATGGGCGACACTAGATATATCCTTTAGGCGACCGCGGTCGCCTAAAGGTTGCTCGTATGTCGACCAAAGGTTGCATTTTTGCTAATATATATATATATATATATATATATATATATATATATATATATATATATATATATATATATATACAAAGATAGGTACTCAAAGAAGGAGAGACAGAGATTTTCGCACATTCATCTATCCAAATCCAAAACCCGCCTATCTACCCGTATGGTTGCCAAATGTCAACATATGAAAGGGATCGATTAATGCTTTTGTTTTAAAATGTAGTGTACACACAAATAGAGCCCACCGTAATTGTATTTGTCAGTATGAATTCACTTATTGAAATGACGATATTGAGAATAAAGATGATTTACTAATTACAAGATAAAAACAGACAAATACCGAAATGTCTGTTGCATCGATTAGTCATTAATTCATTTATTTGTTGTGGTCCTAAATGCGAACACGAATTGTAGAATAGGCTAAACAAATACCGCACAATACCAAACTCTTTGCCATCGTATGTCTTCCTTTAAAATTGCTTTCTTTATATAAATCACCAGAATATTCTTTATTGTGCAGTTCGATATTTTTGCTATAATAATAAAATATGCAAAAAACGAAGTTACTGCTGAAGTTTTGTATTATAATTTCCAGGAAATATATCTCGCTGGAAGATAATATTTATTTTCTTTCTCTCATGAGTGAAAATAGACGTTGAATACCTTCATTTCTAGGATTTAGCAAACACGAAGCAAAATCCTCAAGGATGCAATACGATATGAAATCTTTAATAAAACTGTGTATATTTGTGTTTTGGTCTCGTTAGAATCGCAACAAATACAAGTGCATGATGTTTAGCTCAGTTATGATAGACTTTCAAATCGTCTTTAAAGGTTGATGCAATAACATTTGTTTTCATAGGCCATCAAAGAATTTGTACTTTGCAATTTTGTTTTTAACTGATTGGGATCCCTGGCTGGGTATAAGTAATACTGAAGATATATCTTTCTTGGATCCACTAACTCAAGCTATCCCATGTCAAATGCTGGATCAAGTAACTCTTTGAACTGAACCATTGCATAAACTGTTAGTTTCAGCTTGCTGTCCACATCCACTACCCATTGCCAGATTAGCAATCACTGAATCTGACAATCAGTGTTGAGTGGCCTTGTTAATGACTTTACTCACTCCAGGTGGCATTGATTCTGTTGATGATAATGTAACTGGGACATGTTTGGTGCTCGTGTTATTAATCACCATATTCGATTTCGAATCCTCTGAGCTGTCTTCAATCCAAATTGTTTTAAGTGATCCACAGCGACATTTTTAACACTATCCGCAAATCGGATTGCAAGTTGCTTAGCAATGGCTGCAGCGTGTAATGATAAGCCGTGAGTGCTTCTGGTGCACCCACAGATAATCCACGAGCAATATCAGGAAGGTCCGTAATATATTATGTATACAGTTTTCTCGCGTTAACTACGCAAATGAGATTTACACGTACGACTGTCATTGTTTTTATTGTTATTAAATGTCAGGCTGATGTCTAATGTACAGCTATATCGTCAGTGGTTCTCTGTGCAGATCAACAACGTACCCATCTTCATACACAATGGAAAAAAAACGAATAATGGTCAGGCGATTATAATGGCATGGAAGATAACACAGGTACTGTGGGCGTTATCGATACCAAGTCACCTGCTTCCACGACTGAAGATAACAGAAGCAGAATATAGCCCTGAACAACTAGTACTGTCGTTGCCGACATGCTTTCATAACAACCACTAATGACTCCACAGGTTACATTGTCTGAGCGTTGCTGGGGCAATTTTCACAATGTCAGGCGCGATATGATAACCCAAACGCAAGAATTATTGTCGATGTGCTTGAAGTCGATGATGGGCTTCATTCTACGTCTACTAAACTCTGCAGCATCAGTTCGAGCGGTGACAAATGCACGCTTAAAAGCTTCACATACACGTCAATTGTATCCTCTTTGACCTTAATGTCACTCACTGTTTCTCCGACATCCCAAAGGAGAGATCTAGCTAACCCTTTTTGTGATTTTCGTTATTTGATTTTTATTTTACAAGATCATTTAACGTGTCAGGAGTCGCTGCCAGTTCAAGATGGTCCATATATCATTGCTTCTCTACCACATGTAACAGCTGGAAATCTTCAACGGAATTAGGTATTTTACGATGATATTTATAAATGTAATAATAAGACAGGACAATTTTGTCCAAGTTGAGAATTACGTTTTCAAAGTCTCATCGCTGGAAACATACAATCTCTGTCCCTGGAAGCCCACTGACTCCAGTACTTTCTTCCATATTTTTCTCGATCATTTATTTTATCCAGTAGTTCCTGAGATGCTCTTGGAGCATAAACAAAGTTTCCTTGTGGAAGAACACTTCCTTTCTTAGAAACACTACTCCATTTTTTTTGTTTGATTTCATCCAGCGTCAAATTTTCCTGATACGTGTATCATGCTGCAGCGATATCTGGATTGATTTTTACATTCCCAATATACACGATTACGTTAAAAAGTGCTTCCATGGCCTTGTTTTTCTTCAAACAGAGATGGTAAGGGAACAACTGAATCGTCGTCAGGAGCGTTTCCAGATCGATTATAGATCGCAATCACACTCATGATGACCTACTCGTTCTCGTACTTTAGGCAGATCTGCTGAAAATTTACATTTGTCGATATTATTACGCAGTGTTCGATTTCAGCGAAATCGTTACGTGAGATAACCTTGTCCGTCTATGCACTCGTGATCTTTTCGGTGTGCGTCACCGTCTTCCTTTCTACCAAACCATCGTCGTTTAATGTATCTGGTTTTCACGATCACGTCCATGAGGCTCAGATGCAGCTCTGCGATGATGTCCTGGACGATGCCCTCGATGGTTTTGACCAGTGGAGTGGATCCTCTGTCGTGACAAAATTTAATTATGCAAATACTTGTCAGTGGCGTCTCTGAGCTGCTGTTGACGCAAACGTCCAACTGAAATATGGGCCAGTTTTATCTCATTGTGTTTCCACTGTTGATGTGCATTTTCTACTCATAACTTACTCGCATTTCTGACCTAATTGATATCTGCATAAATTCCGGTCGTCTGCTTGAGAACGTGATTGTCATTTTCAGTATATGACTCTAAGTACTATCATACAATAACTGGTAAAGTTCGGGAGCTAATCGGACAATTTCCGCATGGCGAAATCTATAAAATGTTTATCGTATTGGGCCTCCGGTCAGGGACAAATGATCACGATCTCGCCTGGCAGGTGTAACATCACTGATATCGCCACGGAAATCTCCAGGATGATTACAGATAACTGGACGTCACTATTAACACTAAAATTGAGCCTAATTACTCCACACGGCGTACCCGAATCACGCTAACAGGAGGTTATCGTGCAGGACTTGACATTCCTAATTAAATCGGATCCATCCTCGGTTTTAGCGCAATGTCTGTCTAAGATGGAAATGGAGTACCCGAAGGAGATCTTTCCGTCAATATCACCGACTTAAACAACCTCCTCCTCAAGCACTCGACCGCTCAGGGATCGTTACCCTCGGTTATTTCAGCCTCCTGCGTGATTTATTCCACGTCGATTAACGTTCCCCCAGGCTCGCTCATGCAAATGTGTCCTAATCCTTTCATTTACTATTCAATCCTGAATATGTACTCGATGTCAAAAATTAGCATGTGGCTCACCGATTAGTCTGGAAACACCGTCCGAAATAACAACGAAAGAATCATCTACTATCTGCACTTACGGCGAAAATTCTCATAGTCGACTAACAAAATGTTCACAGATAAAATAAGCAGCTATCAGACGATCACGCGTACAACGATGTAAAATCTTTGGTGGGTATTTATCGATGCTGTTTTCCCTCGGTGCAAACAGCTCTTCCAAGCATTGCAGCGAAAGCAGCTCCAATGTCTCACAAGGTGGCTGAAGAGGGAGCCACCGGAGAGGCCTCTGTGGCTACAACGGGAGTGGGACAAAAAAAAAGCCAGCAAAATCACGCCTCAATCGACCTCGCCATCACCGTTTCCGACAGCGACTGTGCAGGAAACTCAGTTGTCAGATCTTTCCAAGCAGGCCAAACAGTCTATTCAGAAAACTGCGCCGGTACTCAGCGCTAGATTGGAAAAGATTTTACAGGATCTGGAGAGAATGTCGGTGTACAAGAGACACCATCTCTTGCCAACATCGTGTCTGGTTATGGATTAAAAAAATTATGGTGAGACATTTTCAAAGACATTCTCAAGACATTTTCGGACAAAAAATTATATTGTATTTTAATAATTGCGCGTTTTTTGCAACACTATTATAACATAGCGACGTCACGTATTCGAGGTTTACTCCCGATTACCTTAGGCTGAACGATGACGAACCCCTCGACGACTCGACGAACGAGTACGTCGAATACAAGGATACGAACATTAAGAATCACAACGTGAGTACGCATCAAAAAATTGAGACACGTGACAAAGATGTGTACCTGCATGCATATGAAGCCTTTCTGGAGTTCCGGGGGAAAGTAAAACCTGCGGCCGACGGAGCAGACTATGCAGCAGGTTCTCGAGTCACGCTGCAGAACAACGGAGTTCGTTATTCAAGTCGGTGCAGTACGAAATGAATAATCAAACCGTGGACGAAATCAGTATATGCTTGCCACACGTGTTACGTGTCTTGGCTCGTACAAAAGTAACAAAGAAAATAGTGAAGCCAAAAAGGTTTGTAAATTTTAACAAAATGATATATTTCCCTAGAAAACAAGGTAAAAATAAGAAAAAGGACGTACGGTTTATGAACCTAATCCAAAAATAATCCTAGAATTAAGAAAGATAAGTCATATCAATAAAAGTTTCTAAGTGAATCACAGTTCGAATCCCGATGAAGTTCCAAGATGGAAGGCGATGACGTCTTCTATAACCTGCTTTGTGTTGTGGCGTCAACAGTTCCTTGTTGAATCACCAAGGATAATATTCCAGTTTGGAATTCCGAATAATTTCCAATAAATGTCTTTGTCCAAGAATTCTGATGAGCACGGGATAAAGTTTCAAGGGAAGATAAAATACTTTAAATAAAAAATTCAACTAAAACTCTTCACAACAAAAATATCTTTGAACTCCAAAGGTTTCAAGCAAGACTGGCCAAAATCACTATAATAACGTGTTTTAAGCCTAACTACAACGCCGAACGGATCACCTGATAGGGTCACGTGATCACTTATTTCAAGCGTCGTAGAGACATTACATGCCGACTATCACGTATGCTATGTACGATGCTAAACAAGCATCTATTTAACCATCTCAATCTGTCTCGCATTCACAACCGCATTAACTCGAGACTATATCCAGACCGAGAACCCGAGAGAAATTTCACCGACGGAACCAGAAATTATGCTTGAGCGTACATGATACAGATGGCAGCGAAGCAGAAGTACCAAGACGTGGACACTGGCACGGTGGTATTGCTGATAGATTTCGTTATCTTTTACCCCATTTTCCACTTCGGTGTTTCCAAGTATTCCGAACGTGTCAAAGATTCCCCAGTCGACAAATGAACATCATGGGATAGACAAAAACCAAAAGTCAAAATATCATCGTACCACATAGAGACAAAGTGGTTCTGAAACAACAACTGGTGGTTCTAATACCAGCGCTATAATTCCATTTGTGAAGACGATGTCGCCGAAAAATATTTGCATCGGTTCTTGCTCCGTTGTGATGGGAAATGGTGTTGCCCGTAGCAAAAATTTCCACGGTCATCGACAAAAACGTGCCATCATGCCATCGTCCATTGGCTATCGAATTAAACACGTCAAAAAGAAAATCCCCAAAATAATAGCATTTAATATAACACCATGTCGTACATTCCGGCAGATGTTACGCTGTCACCACAGCAAAATAAAAATATCCTTGTAGCAGCCATACATAAATGGTCAGTATCCATCATACGTAAAGCGTCAGCGCACACAGGACCAGATATAATCGTTCTGACCCATCGCAAGGCAACATCAGTAGCTAAAAATGCCGCTGCACGAAAAGGTATTGTTCGTAATTTGTTGGCGTCACAGCAGTGCAAACAAGGAGGATTTATCGCACCCCTGTCTAAGGGTCAGCTTCCTGTACTCATCGCACCCTACGAGAGTTGCGTGATTTGTCTGCAAAATTATTAAAATGGACATGGCATTCACGATGTCGCCGTGTTCAACGAACTCACGTTACAGCGACGTAGTGTATTGGTTTACCTCCTCCGGGTGAAGTCGTGAGCTATATCTAACAACCTCATAAAAGACTCATGTACAACTCGTTTCAGCTTTAAGACGTCAGCGATAGTAAATGTGGATGGTACTGCATCAATAACTTCCAACGCAGGTTCAAAAGAAAATCACCCCTTGAAGTCATTTTGTCCCTATAATAGTGTACACTATAACATGACACAGGCAACATGAACTTGTGGTGCCTTAAGTGTAAAACTTGAAAGGAGAGTATCGATCCTGTCGAAGTGGTCACGAAGAATCATCGCCATATTGATCAAAATGATGTGTGCCGTATGTGGCTAAAAAAGATCACACATTGTTACAGGTAAAGCGACGTCGGCAGCGGAAACCACTAAAATGTAGACGATGTGTAACTATGCTGCCGACAAGAGAGACACTGTGGCATCGACCCGAACTGAGAGGACCTTCTCGTGGAAAGAAATCTGTGCGTGAAAGACTGTAATTCTCGGTGGCGCCATGGGAAATTCAATCGTCGAAGCGTTTTGATAGCATTGTAAGGCGCACGAAAGCCCAATAAACTATGCGCAGATCACGGTATTGAATTTTATAACAAAATCGTGTAAGACCTGCTTCAAAATTAACGATATCATCTTGCTCAGCACACACAATCAAATCAAAGCGGCCGTCATAGAGCGGTTTTACAGAACTCTCAAAAATCGGATGTGGAAGAGATTTACCAGGGATAACACCAACCGATACTTACATTTTTTGCCAGGAATCGTTGACCAGTACAGGCACACCTGGTACCGCAAGAATAAAATGACTCCCACGGAAGCTTCTTTGGCTGACAAAAATCAACTGGTCACAGGCACTTTATTTCTTTGATCCAAATTCAAAGTAGGTGGCCAGGGCAGAATTAGCAGACAAAAGCTACATCGAAAAGAGATACATCCATAACTGGACCGAAGAATATTTCGTCGTCGATAACATTCAAAAAACCATTCCGGTCAAGAACACGTTCAAAGATTATTCGGGGGAGCCCATGCATGGTCCTTTTCAAGAACAGGAATTACAAAAAAAAAAAACCTCTTCAGATTTGTAAAAGTGATCTCCACCAAATGAACGAAAATCGCTCATTAAATGCTTTGGTTATTCTGAACAATTCAACTTGCGATTCCAACGGCATCGCTGACGCCATTGTCGCATCAGACGATTAGATTCCTCTGTAAACTCTTTTAATTTTCCGCACTTGTTTACTTCACCTTCTAGCAATTTGGGTTACGCTTTTTCTGAGTGAAATGGATGTACAGTTTGTTTCTCTAACTACCTGTAAAATTCCTTCCTTTCTCGTTGTTCCCGTGTAAGTACTTCTTTCTGTTGTTCTACATGTTCAGTTGTTTTAGCGATTGGTTCAGGTATTCGCGACCTAGCAGGTTTGTCTGTTTGTACCATCAACTGAGGCATATACTTTGCTCTAAATGCCTCCCAACTGTTATGACATCTATGCAATTAAATGTATCACACGCTTTTCGAAACTTTACCCACTATTCACTTGTAGCTTCTTTCTTTCCAGTAAGCTCCCTGAATGCCATTTTAGGCCTTTCAACAAGCATGTATTTATCATCTGGCTTTGATGGTAGGTTTATCATGTAGTCTCTTAAGAGCAATGAGTAGAGGCGTTGTAAGGATTGCCTGGGGCATATCTTCCTTAAATAATTGAGGTGGTGTTTTCAACTGCGACGTGTACTCAGGTGGCGCGTCTTGTATTTTGGCAAGTGTCACTGAAAAGTCTTCAAAATGTGCATGAGCACATTTTTCAACTGTAATAATGGTTTCTCCCATTTCACTAACATCTTCTTTGAATTCTACAATTACCCCTGGCAAACGCGGCATACTTCTACGAACATTACCAGTGCTACTTCTGATCCAGTAAGTGCTGCCACTTCCTGTACAGTTGTTCTGTATGCATGTTTAATATAGAAAAGCACGTTCACAAATTTCATGTGTGGGTCTAATCAACGACACACATATTTGTTCAAACCCCACCGTGAGATCTTCTCGTGCAGTCTGCTGCGACTGCAGCGTATCTTTGCGTTGTTTGGGGTCTCTATCACATTTTGAAGACATTCTAGGTATTGCTGATCAGGTTCGAGGCGTCGCTTTTCATGCTCTTTTATGCTATCACTACTAGACATTTTAGTGTGATCGGTTTTTGATTGTTCAATTGTCTTATCCACACCCTCTCGATATTTGCCCCCCTTGACTGCAAGTTCTGGTCAAAGCAATCTTGAGAAAGCTATACGTGTCGAAGGAGAGCAGCGCAAACATGTCAGGAAATTCATTCCATGTGTGGCAGGCGGCAGATCAAGTCCAAGACATATTTCGAAGGCCATGCTCATCAATGCCACGAAATATCATCAGCATGTTACAGTTGTGGCACATGGGTGTATCTGTGACTCAGATTGATGACGTCAGTGTTTTTCTGTCGGGCTCTTAAAAATATTTGTGTGTGTCAATGCAAAATTACTTTTTAGCCTCTCCTCTTGCAAGATATGTTTATTTTAAGTCTTGAGTGTTTAAAGCAAATGATTATACAGTCAGTTCTTACTGTAAAACTTTGCCTGAATAGCTAAAATGCATATTTGTGCAGATAACAGGTTTTGTTTTAGTTTGTCATCCCTCTCGAGAGAAAACAAAGAAAATCTCGATAGAAAATCTCGATAGAAAGAAGTGAGTTTGAATTTGCTCATAGTTCCTCACACAACCCAACACCCAGTCTCATTTTCGGCTCTCAGTCATCTACATTTATCAAACCTTGCGGATGGCTTTCACCTTGGCTAAGTGAGAGTCCTATCGATTTAGGGGTCAAAGTAAAGGTCAATGTCGAATAAAGAAGAAGCTTTCGTTGCTTTCGTTTACGGAGTATTCAACAAACATGTCCTTTATTGTGTTGCTAGAGACATTATCTCTCCTGCTCCTTCCTAGTGCCTTCCCGCAGACCTATGCCCAGTAACTTTGAGGGATGACGCCACTGATTCACTGCGGTTTGGAGAAGATTTCTGGGTCCCACTCTTGTTCAGATATCATGTTGCACATTCACTAAGCAATGTTTCGGAAGATGTGCAAAATTATTTTATCGGTGCCAAGAGACCTTGCATCAAATCCTTGCATGTTTTTTTTAAAAGTTAGAATGAGCGTCAATGACAAGGTTTGTTTCTGATCAATACTGTCAACTGAACGAAATTAACCAGGCCTCGTTGAATTGATATAAACATTAAAACCATGTGACAATTTCTCAGAAACATTCCCAATCCTATGTTTGAGCAAATCAATATAATTACACATACCTGTATTTTACAGAAATTCGCATCCCTATATTTTTATTTCAGTTTTACCGAGTGCTCTTGTTCAATTTGATCTTTTTTATTTTGATCTGCGGCATGCATACGTATTCTTCTTCAAAATTGTAATCAGGTTACTATTACACAGTAAATTCATTAATTGTTGAACGAAAGCTGCGTTCAATATATGTTGAATTCTTTTAATATGTAATATGAAATATGTTGTTTAACTAGGCTCTCAAATGGAAATGGTCACACCCAATGAAGCCGAATCCATTGCTAAGGCTGTAATTGTTCCAATCTTGTATTTCAATAGCAGTATGTACATAATCAGTTCAAATACATAATGCCGAAACTCGTTTAAAATATTGTTTTCTATTTCTTTTCATAGTCGTACTTTTTCATAAAGGTTAAAACATACTTCGTTCATACTGTTGCTAATGTAAAATTATTATATATATATATATATATATATATATATATATATATATATATATATATATATATATATATATATATATATATATATATATATATCTTCGGTTGTCCGTCGTGTCCGATAATAACGCTAGTGACTATGCTTGTGGCACCTGAGTGCAAAGCTGGAAGCACACAGGATGTTACAGGTTGGGTGTGTGATGTCTGTAGACGTGGTTGTCTGTGAAGCTGTAATGTGCGGTTTTGCTCTCATGGTTGTGAGTATTTGGCAGCGGCCATCCTCCACTGCTTCAGCATCTTTTGTGATGAGCGTGCGCTATTTAGACCGGTTCTTGACATAGACTTACAGCTCTCTGTGTTGGAATACGCACCATTTAACGTTACACTTACGGTTGTCTTTGTATATTTTCCTGGGGCGCCATCGTTTCAGCATTGCCGGCTTGAGCTCACCATAGAAGAGCTGTCTCGGTAGTCTGGTCTTCTCTATGCGAATGACGTGGTCAGACCATTTGCGCTGGGCTTTCAGCAGCAATGCCACAATGGTAGGAACAAAGGCCCATTTGAGGACATCTGAGCTGGACACCCTGTCTTGCCATCGGATATGCATGATTGGCCGTAGTTAACGCATGTGGAATTCTTGAGCTGCTTCATATGTCTGCAGTATGCAGTCCAGTTTTCACAGCCATAGAGCAGGGAGGTGAGGACGACAGCTTTGTAGACCTTGATCTTTTTGGGCATCCAAATGCCTTTTTGCTGCAAGGGTCTGTCACGAAGTCTTCCTAAGGCGTGGTTTACTTTCCCGATCCTGGCTGTAATTTCCGTCGGCCCATCTGAAGACATAGAACACTGTGGATATGGCTATAAAATGCTAAGGTTATTCACCGAAGAAACATTCTTAAATACAAAGCTAAGGCTGCCACCAATCGCATCGTATTCGAAACAATATACCACACAGATCGCACACCCACAACTACAGTTATCCAGATATACTGGCAAGTTATTAATTCATGTGCACACATTTAAAACGGTTTTATGATCGGTCGCAGACGACTAAAAACTTGACATGGCAGCCTGTGCGTGCCCAAACGCACATAAACTATACTACGGAAGCAGGAACATGCACATGTAAAGACAAACTTGTTCTAATCACGAGACAAATACTTCAGACTAATAAATTGAAGATTACATTAACATAAGTACATGCGATATCGCATGGAGGTGAGGCGTACTAGTGAAACTACACCTTAGTTGTGATGTGCAGATTTTGTCAGCTAACATGTTTGAAGCCTTTAAGTCGCCCACCGAACAATATAGCTTGTATTATAAGAGATAATTGTCTATATATCTGATTGCATTATCTCGCCTCTCTTTCCCAATTATTCACGATTTATTCTCCACATGCCAAGTGCATATCTCTGTTGCATCGCTTCCACAAAATTATTGTTTTCGTCGTGAAGTTGTTGCATCATGAAAATGATTTCTTGAAAGTATCCAATCAATACAAATTACTCAAGTGAGTATAACATCTTTTGTGCATGTATAATGGACAGAACGAACGTTTTCGTTCAAGAAAACGAGCTACTTTTGTGTTATGTTTTGGACCTTTGGACTTTTATATAACTGCAACTTATTCGGTATACATGCAACATATCAGTATCGTGTTTGTTAAGCAAACAGTTTGTAATCGGTTGAGATGAAAATCGGAACGGTATTGACTATTTTGGAAGACAACAATCAAACACTTACCATGAAGGATGTAAGCATCGCAGATTGGAAACAAAGCATACTTGTCACTCTGAGGGATGAAGCTAAAATGTACATCTGCATGAAAAGTATATCAGGGCTGGTGGAGACGATATTTTTTACTCTTGGCCGATAGAGTGATAAAAATGTGTGATACAGCTATTACGAACTGCACAAATGCTTACTGATTAGCATTGATACATATACAAATGGGAGAGAATACTTTACATATAACTTATTAAGATATTACTCTTTATTCTCACTGAATTATTTTGAAGGTCGATTTGGAAATATGATCCAGAAAGGTTTGAACTCTGACTTGTCTCCATTGTTTTATAAGTGTTATACCTTAGAGACACAATGTATATGTCATGTGTAGCAACAATCATATAAATCGGTAACGGATTAAAATAAACTCTTAGAGAACGTCGTCTCGACTCATCAAAAAAATGAAGTTTAATTCGCTTTGCTATAATTTCACGCTATACCCGCACCACATTTGTTTCAATGCAATACGTAAGAAATCAGAGTGAAAGTACGATTTTCATATCGTTTCGTCTTTCAAAGAGCAACGTGTTAAGTTAGACATAATCTGAATCTTGTGACAGTGGCATAAAGCAATATTGCGCTGACATTAACAGTTACTATGGAGGTGAATTGCACATAACGTCACCATTTAAAGTTGTAATATTCTCATCTGACTTCTATTCCGTTCTTTAGTTTTATTCTGCTGGATTTTGTTTGTTCTTCATTAAACGCGCTCGGTTTGGAATCTTCGTAGATTAGGAATTAAAAAGAAAACAATTCCCTAACCTATATTTACAATTTCCACACGCAAGGTGAATTATACCCGTTATTCAATCGTAGCAGGCACATTTTATTTATATGTGATGGTCAAACGTATTGACTAGCAGGAGGTACTGTGTATAGTCTGTATATCGATTGCATTATCTCAAATTATTGTCAACGAATGACACCTAAGCTGATCGACATTACCGGAGAAAATCTCCTTGATAATTTCAATTCTCAAATATGTGAAGAACCCTAATTTCTGTTCTAAAATATATGAGCAATCCCCTTGATATTGTCACATCTCACATTTGTGAATGTCCCCTTGCTATTGTCATGGCAAATATGTGAACAGCTCCCTTGCTACACTCACTTCTCAAAGATCTGAATACCCCTTGCAATTGTCACATTTCAAATATGTGGATAAGCCTTTACTAATGTCACTTTCTCATATATGTGAAAAATAACTTCCACCTTACCGTCCCTACTAATATATGTGAATAGCCCCTCGCTAATTTCACTTCTCAAATATGAGAATAACTTACTTGATACCCTCTCTTCTTAGATATTTGAATACCCCTCTCCTTTTCCAGTGTCACTTCTGAAATATGTGAAAGATTTCCAGATCATTTATTTTGCCAAAATTACATTTACACGTAACTGAACATTTGCATCAGACAAAACATTGGTGTGTAGTTGTGATCTATCAAAGTCTGTCAACATCTAGGTTACAATGAAATTATTTTAGACCGAGGTATTGTTCTCGTTTTAAACCTATCCCACTACAGACCTATCTATATACCTATAAATGTATTAATTAACAACAGTAATATCTCTTAGAATCATATTTGGGTTGCTCAGTTTTTCTAGGTATCTGTCATATTTTGGAAGAAATGATTTATATGAACTCTTCTTGCATACTAAATCTTTCTTTCTCAGACCATAATGGAAACAGCATCTGCTCGAATCGAATAAATATTATTGAAAATGTATCCACGGAGTTCTCAATATTTTAAAACCTCTTAACTTGCATTCACCTGTCTTCACACTTTAACGGGGTATATTCTTTCGTTTTTTTTTTTTTTTTTTTTTTTTTTTTTTTTTTTTTTTTTTTTTTAAAGTTTGGTAAACATTGAGTGTATCTCAATATATTAAATGCCAGGGGGCCAAAGGTAACATGTCTGGGCCTCAAGCAAAGTCATGTCTGTGATGCTCTTAGTTGTGTCTTCATTTGAGTCAAGCTATAATAAACGTCTACTTCAGCATGTCGAATATATTATTAAGACTAGATTTTGGCATAGGAAGCTATAACATATATGCCCCTGCAATCAAGGAAAGCATTTTCCTGAATTCATCAGTTCAGTGACTTAAGGTCTGTTTTAGATGACATATATTTGTGCTAATGATATGCCATGTATAAGATTGTTGTATATCAAAGAATTGCACATCTAGACCGGTTAAAGCATTACTCACGGTGCCATACAGACATTGCTGTATCAATATCAACATTCTATATGCACCTATGGGCTTATGTCGGAGGCATGTAACTTCATTTTTGACCGCAGCTACTGTATCATACAGTATCATACAAAGCCATTGAGAACATGGGTTAGTAAAAACTACTTTACTTGCAACATTTGCAGTGGTCAAGTTTTGCAAGTATGACTTACATTTTCTTTCATATATATCTAAATAGTTTTATCTCCGCTTTCTTCTTACTGTTTCTAAAAATCCTGATTACAAATATGTAAAGTTGGAAAGTCACATGACTTAAAGCGAACTGATGTTGAACAGAAATGAATGTTTACATTTTTATAAATAGGTTACAAAAGGCATGCGTGATGGAAATATATGATTATAAATTAATCCGAAAAAGACATTTTTTTTTAAGATTCGTTCGCTTAAATGAACTTCTGTTATGATCATTTATATACGCTTCAAATAAAAGCTAATGAGCTCCTTTATGCTGCCAATGGGTAGCTGTCACTTTTAGTTACATTGCTTACAGAAAAGATCAGACCGGTTCAGTTACCTAATTAGACTGACCCAGGACCAACATGATATGTTCTTCCCATAGAGAACATATTGCCTGTTATAACTTTAGTTTAATTTTTCCACACTACACTGATTAATGAAAGTCAGCATTAATAAATCATTTTCATTCTTTGCCTGACACCTCTTAAATATATCCTCGCACAATTTGCATTACATGGTTTCAAATACTTATTTTATTTGGTAAACTTAAATCCAGGAAGAGTTGGCACTCAAGAGTGTGGGACGATTATTCAAAACATACCAGCAAGGGACCTTTTTACAAATAAACGTGACCTTTAATTAAAGTCTCATTTCTTGATGTGACTTTGTGTCTATATTTTCCTTGTATTATTTTTTTTCCACACATGTTTTGTACGTATGATACGTATTATATTTCAGGATGAAATGTGGGATGAAGATTGGGGAACATATAGCTGAATTATATCTGTTTCACTTGTTTACGCACGCGTTCACTGAGTATAATTATTAATATTTTCGGTGATGTTTATCAAGTAATATATTCTTGAGTGCCCAAATACACATAAACTACATTACAGAAGCAGGAACATGCACATGTAAAGACAAACGTTTTCTAATCACGAGGCAAATACTTCAGACTAATACGATCAAAATTACATAACATAAGATGCATGCGATATCGCATGGAGTTAAGGCCTATGAGTGAAACGACACCTACCATGTGATGTGTGGATTTTGTGAGCCAACACGTGTGACGCCTTTAAGTCGCCCACCGAAAGATATTGCTTGTATTATAGGAGATAATTGTCTAAATGTCTTATTGCATCATCGTGCCTTTCTTTCCATATTTATCACGATTTATTCTCCACATACCATATGCATATCTCTGTTGCATCGCTTCCACCATATTTTTATTTTCGTCGTGAAATTGTTGCATTATGTAATTTTTTTTTTCTTGAAAGTATCCAATCAATACATATTACTCAAGTGTGTATAACATTTTTGGGCATGTATAAAGAGCAGAACGGACGTATTCGTTCAAGAAGACAACCTACTTTTGTGTCACGTTTTGGACCTTTTTGATGGAAAGGTCGAGAATGACACCATACTTTTATGTAACTGCAACTTATTTGGCATTCATGCAAGATATCAGTATCGTGTTTGTTAAGGAAATAGTTTGTAATCGAATCAGATGAAAATCGGAACGGTATTGAATATTTTGGAAAACAACAAACACTTACCATGAAGGATGTAAGCATCGCAGATTGGAAACAAAGCATACTTGTCACTCTGAGGATTGATGCTGAATTGAACATCTGCATGAAAAGTATATCAGGGCTGATTGAGACGATATTTTTTGCTGCTGGCCGATAGAGTGACAAAAATGTGTTACAGATATTATGAATTGCACAAATGCTTATTGATTAGTATATATATATATATATATATATAGTTGAGTATATATATATATATATATATATATATATATATATATATATGCTATATATATATATATATATATATATATATATATAGGTAACAAATTAAAATAACCTCTTAGAGAACGTCGTCTCGATTCATCAAAAAGTGAAGCTTAATTCGCCTTGTTATAATGTAATACATAATAAATCAAAGTTAAAGTACGATTTTCATATCATTTCGTCCTTCAAAGAGGACAGCGTTAAGTTAGACATAATCTGAATCTTGCTTACACAGCATAAACAGTGGCACAAAGCGATATTGTGCTGACATTAAAAGTTACCTGAAAGATAACTTGCACAAACATCACCATTTCAAGTTGTAATATTCTCATCTGGCTTCTATTCCGTTCTTTAGTTTTATTCTGCTGGATTTTGTTTGTTCTTCATTAAACGCGCTCGATTTGGAATCTCCGTAGATTAGGAATTAAAAAGAAAACAATCCCCTAACCTATATTTACAATTTCCACACACAAGGTGAATTATACCCGTTATTCAATCGTAGCAGGCACATTTTATTTATATGTGATGGTCGAACGTATTGACTAGCAGTGTATAGTCTGTATATCGATTGCATTATCTCAAATTATTGTCAACGAATGGCACCTAAGGGGATCGACATTACCGGAGAAAATCTTCTTGTTAATTTCAATTTTAAAATCGGTGAAGATTTTGCTAATTTCTGTTCTCAAATATATGAGTAACCCCCTTGCTGTTGTCATCTCTCATTTGTGAATATCCCTTTGCTACTGACACATGGCAGATATTTGAACAACTCCCTTGCTACTCTCACTTCTCAAAGATCTGAATACCCCCTGCAACTATCACATTTCAAGTATGTGGATAAGCCCTTTACTAATGTCACAAAGGTAACATGTCTGGGCCTCAAGCAAAATCATGTTTGCGATGCTTTTAATTTTGTCTTCATTTTGAGTCAAGCTATTATAAACGTCTACTTCAGCATGTCGAATATTTTATTAAGACTAGATTTTGGCATAGTAGGCAATACAATATATGCCCCTGCAATCCAGGAAACATTTTCCTAAATGAATCAGTTCAGAGAGTTAACGTTTGTTTTAGATGACATATATTTGTGCTAATGATATGCCACGTGTAAAATTGTTGTGTATCAAATAATTACACATTTTGACCGGTTAAAGCGTTAGTCACTATGCCATACTGACGTTGTATCTGTATTAACATTCTATATGCACCTATGGACTTCTGTCTGATGCATGTAACTTCATGTTTTGCCGCAGCTACTGTATCGTACAAAGCCATTGAGAATATGGGTCAGTAAATGCTACTTTACTTGCAACATTTGCATTGGACAAGTTTTGACAAGTATGACCTACATTTTCATTCAAATATCTCTAAATAGTTTTATCTCCGCTTTCTTCTTTTGTTATATATAAATGTGTAAAGTTGGAAAGTCACATAACTAAAGGCGAATTGATGTTGAACAGAACAGAATGTATACATTTTCATAAAAAGGTTAGAAAAGGTCACTCTTGATGGAAATATATGAGTATAAAGTAATCCGAAAAGTAAATTCCTCTACGATTCGTTATCTTAAATGAACTTCTGTTATGATCATTTATGTACGCTTCAAATAAAAAGTAATGAGCTCCTTTATGCTGCCATTGTGTTGCTGTCACTTTTAGTTACATTGCTTACATAAAAGATCAGACTGGTTCAGTTACCTAATTAGGAAGACCCGGGACTAGCATGATATGTTCTTCCCAAAGAAGATATTACCTGTTTTAACTTTGGTTTAATTCTTTCCACACTACACTGATTAATGAACGCCAGCATTAATAAATCATTTTCAGTCTTTATCTGGCCACTGTTAAATATATGCACATACAATTTGCATTACATGGTCTCAAGTGCTTATTTTATTTAGTAAACTTACATCCAGGAAGTGTTGGCACTCAAGAGTGTGGGACGATTATTCAAAACATACCAGCAAGGGATCTTTTTTACAAATAAACGTGGCCTTTAATTAAAGTGTCATTTCTTGATGTGAGTTCGTGTCTCAGATTTCCAGTACTAGATATTGTTTATGTTTTGTACGTACTATATGTCAATATGAAATGTGGGATGAAGATTGGTGAACATATAGGTGAATTATATCTGTTTCACTCGTTTACGCGCGCGTGCACTGAGTATAAATATTAATATTCTCTGTGATGTTTATCAAGTAATATATTCTTAAAAATATACAATGAAACCTGACCTTATCTTACCTTTGTGAAAAGCATCACCGTATCAAAATACACTATTAAAAATATCCAAGTAAAATTAACAAAGGGTTTGTCTCTATCTGTTTGCCATTTTATTGACAAATCACCTTAATATTTCCCATTGAGATTTTGAAATCACGCATTTGTCCTGATATCACCGTTGGAGTTTGCAGATAAGGCGACATGCGGTAACTCGAGGACAAGAGTTAGCTTTACAGTAGGTACGCATTAGAAATTTAAAAGCTCTAAGAGAATGTTCCTTTTCCATGCAAATTCACATCATTTTATAAGACATCCATCTTACCCAGTTTATCCGCTATGTATGAAATATCATATTCATGTGTACGTTTTGTCATTTTTGCAATTTGTACGCATGGTCAAGAAGGTATGGAGGTTGGTGAGCAAAGGTGAGGCGATGGGTGCTGCAGCCCCCAATTCTCAATGATATTATTTGTATTACTTCCATATACTTTTTATTTCTTCGATATCAGGTAAACGTGTGAGTTTTCTTCTTTTCGGAATAATTGAATTTAACATTCATAATCACTTCTCAGTACCATACGAAAATAAGATATCAGCTATAAGATCTATGTTTCGAACCTTGGAAATTAAGACTTATAACCTATATATTTGCATTGTTATGAACTAATTAGATTAAATTTATTTTAAACTATGACAATTTTCCATACGAGAATGTTTACAACATGCAACAATTGTATTATTATATTTATTCAATTGCTCGAGCTTCAACTGGCCATCTCATATTGTAAACTACAAAGAAAATCTCACTCGTGATCAAATTGTTTGCATAATAGGATTTATAATATTGAAGATGTTTGTTTCCTAGAAGTGGTATCTGGATTGATATAGATCATGGAGAGGATATTAACTGCAAAATGCAACTCTTCTTATTTTCAATATCAATAAAATCTCACTTACCATTACTTCCATAAAGTTGAACCAGATGCACGAGATATTGTCCGATATTTAATTGAAGCTGGACATTTAATTGTGAGTTCCCTAAGACTAGTCTCATAAAGAGTGTGAATTCTATGTTGAATGCATAAATGCCACTACATCATTAGTTTCTGAACGTACAACCATATGATTTTCATCAATAATATGTTTAAGATAACGAAAACTTTAAACATAAATTATCTTAACATGCTTTATGCCACTGAACGAGATTATGTCTGAGCATGTATTTTCTGGTGAGCGAATGAATCCAATCTTCTCTCTGCCTTTGAAAGACACCATGTATAACCATGTAATTCCCGATGATCAAATCAAGCCAATAATATGAAATGATATGACAACATAATTATAAATCATACAGTGACTTCCTAATATAATTAAATAGCGTACAGTGATTTCACAGTTTCACAAACGTAGTGATTTCTCTATGTTCAAAGTGCCCAGTAGTTTAAATAATTACGAGGGATCAAAGAACCCAGGAGAAAGCGATAAGTGTTACAAAGGAGAATCATAGCATATAAATAGTTGTCCTTATTTTTAATGGAAATCTACAGAAAAAGTGCCATCATTGCCATACTTGTCTCACCTTTCATCATTCTTGAAACATTATTAAAGTACGGATGCATGTCCAAAAGTGCCGGGTAACATACATTGTCTCCACGTTTACTTAGCGTTGTGGTGTGATATTAATGCAAGCAATTTTAATTTTGATATAAATTCAAAATACCGTTATTATTTAAGGTACTTTATGGTTTCAATTTCACGATCATATCAGTGTGTAACCGCATTCATTATCTACTGTTGCAAGATTATTAGGCTCATCTTCAAATGATTTTCAAATTCTATCTGATGTCATTCACTATTGTTTTTTTTTTTTTGCTTTTTTTTGTTATTGCCTGCACAACCTTTCTCCTCTCCTTTACATGGAAATATGCACATAATGTGCTTATGTGTAGTCGTTGTCACGTTGAATTGACACTTTTCAAACACGTGTCCTTGACATATCTGTGGGTTCCAACCGAGGTTTTCAGAAATATTCACATGTGGAAATCCCTTTCAGAAAGAAAGACAACCATGTTCGGATAATAAATTACTAATTGCAATGAAACCCCTCCCCCCGCACGTTCTTATATGTAGTCGTTGGTGTGCCTGGTCAACAAAAACATGACCTTAATGTGAGCCGAGGGTGCCTTCATCTGTTTGGGTATGGTAAAACACATTAGAAAAAATATAATTAAATATAAACTGATACCACATAATTATATAAATAATTATGTATGGTGAACGTGAAAATATCTGTTAGAAACTATCATAACGGTCACAATAAACAGCTCTTGATCGAGATGTTAATAGGAATCTCTGGTGGGTTATATGTAAATGAATGATTGGGGATGAATGAACGTTCGTGACCATTTAACTGTGCAACTCACATATATCTTCCGAACTGACCGTGGGCGAATCGTTGTCAAGCTCATCAGCCGATGAAGAAAAATTAAGATTGCTCCAAACACGCACGTTCTGACGACTGTCGTTAGTGATCGATACAGTCACATTACATTTTTGCTATTTGTCGGCGACTAGTTGTCGTAGTGAAGTGTCACTGCACTGTGGTATTGGAGGTTGTCATCACGTTATTGATCGCATTGAAACTGTCCATTTCTTCCATCACGGCGTTATACTCCTCAGCAAGGATGTCAGAATCGTCGATGGCCTCTAAATATAGTTCTTCAACGACAAAAAGACTACTCTGAGCAGCAGTTAATCATGTTATGTGTCTTCTTGGTAGTGTAGTCAGCCTTGGTGACAATAGTTTACCAGTCGATGATACTCTTTGGCCACAATCAATATCGAACTAACAGAAATACCGACAGGTGTACTGGCGACTATCATCGACGTAGCAATACACCCGATTAGACCGTCAACGCGGCGGCGATTCCACACTTGGCATCGGAGATCAGACCAACATTATTGTATCTGAGGAAAGTTGCCTCGCTAGTGTCAAACCTGTTGCACAACTGCGATCCTCGACAATCTTCTTGCGTTGATATTCACGTTGGTTTGGCGCGTACGTGTACGTGTACATCGTCGACGTGGGCATTACTGTTTCCTCCGACATGGTACTAAATGGTCGATTATACGACACTGGATTATATGTAGTCCTGCAGTACTTCTGCGAAGAATATAATTCTGTGTATTGCCTTCATCTTTCGATGTGCTCCTTTCTGTGTAAAACTCGACTTCCTCGAATAAGTTTACACCGGAAGACATGTACGTTGTAAATGAGGTCTCCGATGTGTTTATGGAAGGTCTTCCTAAACAGTAGCTGCTGATGTTGCGTGAGCCCCTTTTCTACATTAAAATATTTTCTTGTATAAACTTCTTGTGGATATGACAATATGGTAATATTTCGGTGCACACCTGAGCGCGGCGCAACAAACTTTAATAAGATCCAAACTTACATATCTCTTACACATTGCATGGATAAAGTGTAAATCTTACCTGCAGACGCGTCCTAGATGTCAAACACTGTACACTCAGAAACTAACTTTCATGGCAGATTTTGGCACTTCAATTGATCTCATTAATAAATGGCAAATGTAAATTTTCCAAATAATGCAAACTTATATTATTCCTGATCATCAAAATGTTTCTTTCAGAGTTATTTTAATGAAATCATATTCTCCCAGTATGGCTATACAGATCTGTATATAGACGCCTTCAATCATGGAGAACAAATTTGAAGTTGACCTTGCCACACTTCATGACATCAGTTGTAACCAGTTATTGAATTCATGCTCCAATTATACTGCTGAAACATGCTCATATTCGACATGGACGCCAAATACTACTAATACTACGACTACTACTACTACGACTATTACTACTACAACTATTCAAATTAACAACAATTATTCCTCAAAGCATCTGAAAATGATAGATGATATTTGACAAACCAGTGTTCAAACAATTACCGCTGTCTGGACGAAAATGGTAGATCAATATCCGAGAGACGAAATGATTTCATTGATATCAGAGGCTGTTTTATTGAAGTGGGTACTCATTCTATCCGACACTCAACTGTAGCGATTTATCTCAGAAGGCAGTGGGGAGGGAAGTCCCCAGAACTTTCCTTCATGGTTTGCGATTTATTAAAATGGTGTCAGCAACAATGAATCCACGTTCGAATCCGTCATATTCAAGAAAGATTAAATGATTTTGAAGGAATCAACTTATACAAACTGAATAGTTGCTTCATAACTAGGAACACAAATTTTCGACGGGACTTCTCATCCTAATCAAACTGATTGCAGAAGAATATTTAGAGACGACATGATTAATACTGCTAATGTGATCAGAAACCCCAAATGCACTACCATACGAAAGATAAATTTAAGCGAATCTCACCCAAATCAACATTATGTTCCTTCGTAGAGGACACCAAGTAACAATAGTACGTATGCATGGATGTACTGTAAGCGGAGGAACCATGAAAGATGTAGGTGTGATATTTATTCAACCGCCAGGTTTATCCAATACATTGAAGTTCGCAATCTGAAACACACTCATACACATACAGAGCAGATGAAGTAGAATATAGAAGTTAGAATTACACTCATAAACCATTGATCCAAATCTATCATTTTGCTTGCGCTATTGTAGTTTTCAAGGTATAACTTGTAAAAAGCACATGATATCGCATTATTCTCTATAGTTCCTGCCAATAAACACATTAGATATCAGTTGTACTGTCTTAAAACTTCATATTAAATCACGATAAACTGTCCAGTGAAGCATAAGGAAAGTACCAGAATAGTTGTGTTAGGAACTGCAAATGACAAACAACAGACCTACTCCAAATACCTGAGCAACAGTAACAAAATAGTAACGATACTGTCAATCATCCGCCCCGAGAAATAGATTTCAAAATTCAAAATTTCAAGTTCCTATACATGCAATGTACATTATCAACGACCCATTCTATGGACCAACCATCATAATAGGCATGCTATGAACCTCTCGCAAGCAAGAGTCAATGAGACTCCTAACTGGTTTTATTTAAACTTCTCACACTGCGACACAAATGCTATACGTAAAAGAATTATAGAACGTAGCACTCTACGTCAAAAGGAAGAGTGACATGTGGACATCATGGCATGAATTACTTTGAATTAGGGTTAAATTTGGTTAACTGTCTTGTTCCTTCATTATTTTGAGGCTTCTGGCTTGAAATTAGACGCCTTTTAGCACAATGCAGATGGCCGTGCCGTCACTGCTCATATCATGGAGTGCTGCAAGTTTAATATTTGCATTAAATTTTACATTATTAGCACACTTTGACGGTCGTTAAAACCCACATTGTGAGGATTGTCATCGACTGTCAGAGCTGTGTCGTTAAACGTGTCTTCACCTGCGGTGTCAGGTTTCCATACCAAGCAAGCATCCATATGAGTGTTCTTGGCCTCTTTTCCGTACGTCAAGAGATTTTCTAGGTATGTTCGGTAAGGGTAAGTATCCATACTGCTGCTGACCAGTTTGTTATTCAAGTACAAATCCACTTCGCTGAACGAGGAATGCATGAAATTGTTGACGGGAGCTACTCTAGAATCGGCACCCGGATTGGTGTTGTCGTTTTTGTTCACTTTCAGTTTTAGGTGCAAGTAATTGCTATTCAGATAGATGTAATCTTCGGGTTGTCCTTTGATTTCAAATTCGATGGAAGCTGAATCCGTCAAAGAGGAGACGGGATGAAATTCGACCCATTGGGATTCTTGAATCGTCATCATGGTGGGTGGCATAGCAAACAGATCCTGTTCCGACTTGGAACAAGCACACGACTCTCGGTGCATCATTTTCTTTCTTGAATAATCAAAAACGTCTAACTCTCTGACAGTTTTTCCTTTCTTAGTCTTTCTAGCTCTAGGGGCGTGAAGTGAAGTCCTCTCAAGGGGTGTTTTCGTCGTCTTTCTCTGCCTTGTCCTTGCTGTGGCGTCAGGGAAGCAGGAATGCCTGACTCGGCATTGCCCAGGGCATTTCTAGGAGTTTCTCGCCGACCTAAAATGTTTTTACCCGTTTGAAGCAAGACATTTTTGCTTGCTCTGAAGAAAGCTTCTTTGGGGTTTGTTTGTCAATGATGACATTTTGGAGAAATTCTTTGCCGTGCGTCAACGCGGCATCTTTTAAGGCGTGCAATCCCCGTGTCACAATCGATTTCTAAACGGGAGCCACTTTACGAAAGGCTGATTTTAGCATAGCTCCTAAACCATGCTCTCGCTGTCGAGCGACTCCGTGGTACACAGGATACATGACTTACAAATAGTTAGATTAATCGGTTTCGAAAATGGAGTTTCATTGTGACTTTCCCTTTGGTGAATGGAATATTTTGTCCCAGATCTCCTTTTATAGTAATGTTGACAGTGTCGAAATACGACTTACTGGCGGGTAAATAGTGAGGGTGTGCAAATTCCCAAGCAAATTTGGAAAAGACGTACATGACACATAACAAATATTTGTAGCCACGATTGTAGGTGGCCAAATGAGAGACATCGGCCAAATCGGCTTGCCATTGATGATCGATACCCTCCACTTGGGTGCGACTTCTGGAAAATTTTCGTCGAATGGGCTTGTGTAAGATGTACGTGGCTTGTTCTTGTAACCATCGTTGCACATGAGGTAAACGGGTACTTTTCAGTCGAGTTTTGGCAGCACGATACAATTTCTGAAATCCTCCGAAACCTGCGGGATGGACTGGATCGTAGTAAATGCTGGCTAACACCTTCTCCATTTTTTAATAAGTGATCCACTCTTCACTGATGCTACTCTGAATGGGACGAGAGGATGGTTTAGAAATGGCTCTACGTGTCCGATGTGCCACGGGTGTAGAAGCTGAAGGTAGTGGTGGTGGTGATGGTGGACCTTTTTAGCATCATCCTCCCAGGATGTTTCCCAATGCTCCTTTTAGCAAGGGTCATCCTATTGTTCCCATTACTCCTTTCAGCAACATGGGCAAAAAGGGTAAAATTTCTCCGCGTTGCACCAACATCTCTTTCTTCTGACCAATGTGTATTTTCTTTTGGACCATTTGGCGAGGAAGGTGCCAATGTATGGCTAAGCATTCTTTCTGGTGATTAGACAAAAGTATTGTGCCTTTCTAGACATTCAGACAATATTCGCACACGGTGACGATGACGACCTTTCCTTTTTCCTTTTCCTTTTCATTTTCCTTTTTGGACAGAAGAACGACGTTGGTGACGGTGTGCACGTCTTGAAGGGGAGAACTTTGGGCGTTGAGCAGCACAAAACACTGATCCCTATCGTTTGCCTCGGGTCTTTTTTATACTGGAATGCGACGCCACTGATTGTCGTTACGTCGTATCAACTTCTTGACAGGCAACACACGTCGTGAAGGAGTTCTCAACGGACTAAATCGGGACAGTTCTTGCTTGGATAAATCCAGTAAACTCTGTAACACACCCATTCTCTCTTGGATATTGATTTTGGAGGCAGGTACTTTGTGAGCAGCGGCCACTGCCGCTAAAGAGGAAGAGGGTGTCATCGCAGGAGGAGACTTTTTGGAGACTCTCTCTTGCGGGTAGAAGCTATTATCTGTGGACATTTCTTTTTCTTTTTTTGAGGCTATAACCTGGTCTTGACACCCTTGCTCTTTTTCTTTTTCTTCTGGGTACGTTTGGGTGTGGCTTTCTTCTTGTGGACGACTTTGGGAGCATTAGGATCCCATTTCAAATGGGAACGAATGATGACACCTCCTAGAGAACCTCTACCTCCAGGTTTCAAAATGATTTGCTTTTTGGTTTGAGTGTCGATGCGAAGATCGGCTAGCTACGTCAAGGTGACTTTGTTTCTCTCAAAAAAGCGTTTGGATTGATGTGGAATCTGAATGATGCCTTGCAGTAATTGACGTGCTGTCACGATAAACCATCGTAAGACTTCTTTTAGCCCAGCTTCTAAGACGCGAGCACGTATTTGTGAAATTTTTGCGCGACTGATACCGTACAAGGCACGAATCAATTTGACGGGAAGATGAGACTGAAGGGACGTCATGTTGACGATGTGTGAGACAAAGCCAAAGTGACCGAGGTTTTTGAAGACTTTTTTTGGTGATTGTGATTAAGTCGACGAAGGGGACGTGTACACGACAGGCCCTCCGTCTTGGCACAAGTGGTGAAACAGATGGGTACGAAATCGCAAATAATCGAGAGTGGTGGGTTTAAAATCCACGAGTAAATAAGCGTGTGGAGTTTGAGTGGCATCGTCGTACGCATGAGTCAGCCAAGGCGTTCCTAACTGTTTGGCTAAGACTTGCACTTGCGATTTATCTCTAGGGCTTTTAAACAACACCACGTAATGAGCATTGATGGTACGATGGGCTTTACTTTGTTGAAACAAATTTTGGGTAATGTAAATGACACTGGCATTAAGATGATGACCTTTGCGCGTATGTCGTCAAAAATAACCAAATGAGTTTGACTAGGGCCAGACACAATCCCGTCGTCCTCGCCTGGAATGGCTTCCACAAAGACGATGGAATCGCCTTAACTTCCTCGCAGAAGGCTGTACGCCGATTGCCACTCTTTGTAACACCACACGATTAGATGAGGTGGACGATCGATCAAATGATGTTTATGTTCGTTCAAACGTTTGACAAATTCGGTTTTGCCTGAACCGCTAGGTCCGTCAATGAGCATGTTAAAGGGATGGCGAAGATACAAGGCCTCCCAACTAGTCCGATTGACGTTCGTCAATGACTTTGAAAGTGGAGAAAGAGGGAGTAGAGACAGTAGAGGTTGCCATAGTAGTGTAAGAAATGTCACTTTGACACGAGGACAGACAAGACAAGAGTTTTTATACTTTTCTAAGGACACATTTATTGTCATCTTTAATTGTGAACAGCACGAAAGACAAAAATACATAAAAGCCAGATGGTTAAGTACATGAATAAAAGACACATCAAAACGATCATAGTGGAAGATAAACAAGTCTCTGTACAACATTTGTGGTGATCAAGAGGTGAAATCGTAGGGGTAGTGTGTAATGTTCTTAGAGTCTCTACACTCCTTGGCACAGTCACTCAAGAGTTCTCCCGGAATGGCCTTTCGGGGATGTCGATCACGGTCCTGACCTGAAGAGAGTGGTTTACCTCGGTCACGACTTCTTCTTCTGGCATTGTCACTAACACTGGTTTAAAAGTTACTTTTTTCACTGAACGTTTTAGGATTACAAATCTTTGGCATAGTGTGCCACTTCCTTTGTCCATTCCTCAAACCCCCAACCTTTCCAGTCACTTACATCTTTCCAGTGAAGGTGCAAGTCACAAGCTACACACACGTGAAAGCGCAAAGCTTTGAGCAGAATGAGTCTCTCGTGTACATTTAAATTGGTCACTTTCATGCTTTTTGGAGTGGTATGTACTGTTCGTAAAGAGTCCACAACGAATCGGCTGGTAAACGAAATCCCAGAAAACAAGTCACTAAGACACTCACTACACGTCGACCCCAATTCAATGGACACAGTTCTCGTAATAGACGATCGTAATCCTCCACCGTTTGCATAGTGTCATTGATTTCCTTCCACGGAATCTGTTGTATCACGAATGATAAAGGTCGTGGCATAGTAGTCTGTTTTTATACCCTCTTTTGTGTAAGGTAATAAGTATACTTTTTGAACACCTCGATTTTATTTTTGTACCGTACCAAAAAAGTTTAGTCACTAACTCACACAACACACGTCGCACACAAGTTTCCTCTTGAACTAGAAAGAATTGTTCTTGTAAAGTTTTGTTGTAATCCTCTAACTCGTCCGTTGGAATTCGGTGTATTAGGATCACCTTGTAAGTTGAATGAGTGGGATCCAAAACTTTATGAATTTCAAGCGATTCATCAATGTCTGACCACTGGAACATTTTCATCAGAATCAGTCCTCTTATAGCATTTAGGTACCAGTGGTTCAAACATCGGTGACGTAACGGATGCAATGGTTCCTTGCGTTTCACTTGTATTTTGACGAACTCGCGGTAAATGCGTTCTCTCAGTTCCAAGGGCAAACCACGAATGTTCTCTTGTAAAGTATCCATAACCATGTCAGTCAAACACTTCTCCAAGAGCGAAAGTAATGAACATAGTGAGTAATTTCTGACCACTGCCATTCCAGGAAACGGTCAAGAATGTCAATAAAATATTCAAATCTAAATGGCCTAAAGCGAAATAGTAGGAAGAACGCGCCATTGATCCAGAGTAATCGGGCTTGTTTGTTGACTTTTGTCAATTTCCTCTTGTGAATTTTTCGACATAAAAGTTCTACAGTCACAAATTGAGATTTGGCTCTGGCAAGTCCCTGTCAAATTTCCTTGTAGATCTTCTCTTGCAATTCGTTTGGTAATGTTTGAAGATTATTTTTTACATGGGGTTTAAATACTTTTCTAGGGGTTGTCCAACGTTTGACTCCTAGCCCCGTAGCTGGTTTCTTACACGACATGGTATGCT
Source organism: Megalonaias nervosa (assembly GCA_016617855.1). NCBI lineage: Eukaryota > Metazoa > Mollusca > Bivalvia > Unionida > Unionidae > Megalonaias > Megalonaias nervosa. Next base: position 29,423 of record JAECUM010020351.1, on the reverse strand, counting down.
CACTTCAATGACGAGGTCCCACTAAAGGTAGGTAGTGACAATCTGGAGACCATCGAGCATGTTCCAGGTAAGCGCAATCTTTCTTCTCCCACTCGTGAAGTGACACACCGCAACTGAAGCTCTTGACTTTATCCCCTTCGCCCAAGTAGATAAATCCAGCTCTAGCTAATTCTTTGGGGGTAGGGCCTCCCAGATATTTTGGCCATTTTCTTCGGAATGTTTGGATCCGACTTTCATAGTCGCAGTGTTCAGGCAAACGCACAGGGAACGAATATTCGTTTTGTACAGGTTCATTTGGATGAGGGTACAGTGAAATATGTAGGAGTGCGCTCAGTTTTACATGAAATCCGTAGGGTGGTAGCCTTATGGTTTCATAATGATGACATCCACCATGAAAACCAGTAAAGTGAAAAGGTGTACGATAACGAGTGGCATCACTTTCGCATCCATCAGGTTTGACACGCACAGCATCACTTTCCATGGTAGGTACAGTCGTAGCAAAATTTCCATTATGTGGTACTGAATCGCTGAGGTCATAGCGTACGGCATCCCTGCCATCACAAGGCACAGCATCGTACTCGAGTTTGCTCTTGCTTGATACTTGCTGTTTGAAAGGATTCATCTTTCCTGCTTGGCGTTTGTAGTGACAATAAACTATCGGTGTTGGACGTTGCCGCTTTTTATACTAGTCGTAATGAAGTCTCGAGTTTGTACATCGTTCCTTTTTAATGACCAGTTTTGGAAGTCTTCTTTTTTTTCTTCTTGGACATCAGTACTACCTTCTCTAAGGTACCGTCATACCTGAACCGTAATGTGTTGGCTGGAAAGGACATAGAAAGGTAAGGACAATGCGGAGACCATTGAGTATGTTCCAGAATAGCTGAATCTTTGTAGATACATCGATCCATACGCAACTTCAGACCACAACTGAAACACTGTACATTGTATCCCAATCCAATCTCAGGTCCCAAGTAGACAAATCCTGTTCTAGCTAAAACATTCGCAGTAGGCAATACTTCCCTATGCGTGGGCCATTTTTGAAACGTTTCCAATCGACTGGCATGACTGCAATAGTCAGGCAAGAAAACAGGAAAATGGTATGGTTTGAACTTGAAGTTCTCTGTGGGTTTCTCAGTCGATTCTTCCTGTGTCGAAGTCATCCTTCTTGTTGGTGACTATCGTCTTCGAACCATTTTTTTTTATACCAGCTTATCCGTACGGTAAAGTGATGTGATTGGGAAGCCGAACTCGCTTCTGGTACACGATTTGATAGACTTTTTCCAAGGGCCGGCTGACGATTTGGTGTGTGGGTAAACGTACAATCTTGTGCGGTTCGTGGGTGGTCACTTTAAAATTTCCATCCTGTCCAGACTGCAAGGCTTCTTTCAAGACGCCAAAGTTCATCAGTCGACTGGTGCGATAATTGAGAGTCAATCCTTTCACTTTACACTCCGTGTGTACTTCTCCTTGAGGGTTACGGAATTCGTAGTCGTAATTTTTGGGACCGCCACTTGCAAAACTTAGAATCTTGTTGTCTGGATGCTCTTCCGTCCAGGCTCCAAAACGGTCTCCTTCGATGACAGGGTGAGGTTGACCCAGTCGATCGATGTAGATGCAACTGTCCGTGTCAAAATACAACACACGATCTCCTAACAGTTCTTAAGCTTCGTACAGTTTTAAGCGAGCATGGGTTGTCACGTAAGCCGCAATGATGACATTTCCAAATTCGTCAGCTTCTACAAAGTCTAGTTCTTCTTCGCAATTGACTAAAATCAAGTCCTCACGAAGGACGTCCACGTGATTCATGTATTTAATTTTGTCGTGAATCATCTGGAAGTAGCGCGAAGATTCTGTCAAATACTCCGTCTTGGGTAAACACGGTCGTTGTTCCATTTTGCCCCACACGCAATTTAACATCACTTTGGCAAACGATCGCCTTCCTTCGTTTTTCTCCACGTGGTCTAAGGTGATCCCATCCTGCTCCTAGTATTTCTCTTTGAATTTTTTTGGTCTTCGGGATCATGGCAGCAGGAAGGATAGCCACTGGCTTCTTGTTTCAGTTTCAAAACGGTATGCACGTAGTCTGCAAAAATGCCTTTTTGACTCTCGTCGCCCTTGTGGTATTTTTCTGTCTTGGGAAAAAGGTAAATTTCAAACACTTCTAACAGTTGGTATCCCAAGTCCAGAGCTTTAAACAATTCCACGCTGACCCACGCTCCCGTCAAGGCGAGTTCTTCCTGAGTGTGCTGACAAGGTTGGTCTTGGTTGCACGTTTCGGCACAAGTACGGCACAAGGGAAACATTAGTTTTCCTTAGCAATGTTGATGTAAAACGAGATGGTACAAGTACGTGGAAGCCAAGAGTTTACATTTGATCAATCCTTCGTATTGTTGAATATTGTCCATGTCGATGTGTTCCGTCAGCAATTGTGGGTGCCCTGCGGGAAAGTGACAATATTTGCACACGTACGGATACAGAGAAAACACATCCAAGTATTTGATTTCCTCTCCTTTCTCTTCGTCGGCTTGGTATAGAAACAGGTGGCATTCGTCCGTCCTCCGTACAGACTGTCCCGCGGGTTCAGTGGATCCACCAGCTTGTAACTTTCCACGATACGCTTAAACTACGGATCGGTTTTCAATCGCTGATCGTACTCGTGTTTCCACATTTATACCTCTTGGTATCCTTGCTCTTCTAACTTCAAGCGTCGCTGACAAGTGGCCTGGTACAAGTCTTCCATGGTCCGTTGTAAAAATTGATTTTTAGTGGTACGTTGAGGGTAGCATACAGGATATCCGTGAAATAAGCACCCGTTAAACTCGTACACGATCTTGGGGTTTTCTAAGTCCTAGCCATCCACTGAATACCTTCCGATGGCTTTTTCGCCTCCTCCGTTGCGAGCGTGTTGGATCCATTTGTCTTCCTTGTCACACAAGTAATGTTACCTGCGTAGGGCTTTGACCGAATATTGATGTTTGACAAAGTTGGTCGTTTGAGGACTGATGACAGCCAGAGTGTTTTCAGGCATGAATCGTTGGCGGTACACTAAGGAACACGCTTTGGCAATGGTGCAAGCTTCTTTCAAAGGATCGATCCCTAGGTGTTCCATGAACAATTCTCGAAATTTTCCACAGCAACGCCGTAAAACATCCACGTCGGAACGACAATATTTTACCATTTCTTCCTGAAAGTCGAAAGGATCCGAGGCGTGAGTGTGGTACCAAGCGTGGAAAGCTTCTCGTTGCTTGGTACGCATATTGTTCAGGTCGTAGTAGTGAGCCTCAGGCAAATGGGCTAGAACGGCGTGTTGATTGGCTTCGGTATTGAAAAAGTGTGAAAAGTAGCCTTTGGCCATTTCTGTAATTCCAAACGTTTTAGGCAAGCGACTCAAAGGCATGGTCAAGTAACTCATCGAATCTTTAAACTGCACTTGACCCACTTGCATGGAAATGATTTTAGCTCCGTTCAGAGTCACTTCCGAACGTTCGGTACTTTGTTCCGTTTAGTATCTCAAAAGAAATTGTCCATCGTATCTCGAGAAATTGTGAGCCATCACCGTGGCATGGCGAGATGACAATCTCCGTAACGTTCGATGTCTTCTTGGCTCCACGTCTCGTCGATAGGGTCTAAGATCCATTGGGCGAAATCGGCTAACGTGTTTTGTCCTCTAAAGATTTTTCACGTCCTCCAGGAATCTTGATACAGTGAGGGCAATGAGTAAAGATAGGCTCTTGGATGCACTTCTCGCACGCTCGGTGAGCCACGCAGAAATTAGGAATGTGAATGCCAGTCTCTTGCATGCATTCGAAATCGATAAAGATGAAATGGTCTTTCTACTGGTCATTATTTTCTTCTTCATGTTTGGATTGGTATTTTTGAATGTAGCATTGGTGTTCCAAGTCCACAATTTGGCGACAAATGTGACATCGCTTCTTTCCTGAACAGACGTGCGCCTTGGCATTATTGGTGCGTATGCCTTGTCCACAAGTAGGGCACAATCTCAGGAGCTGACAAGTACATTTCCGCTGTGAACCTTGCGTCGTTAGATGTTGTTGGTAGCAGGTTGTACTGACAAACGTGCGTTGACAGGCTGGGCAATGCACTCGTTCTTGTCCTTGGTCTAGACAGGGCTTAGAGGCTAAACATCCCTCACATTTCGATCCGCAATGCTTGTGTTGCTCTCGATTGTTATAGCCATAGTCACATATCTTACAGTAATAACCGTATCCCAGAAATTCAGTGATACTGGTAATGGTAACTAAATGTTCATCGTGATAATAAACGTGAACGTATTTTCCGTCTTTGAAATTTTTGCCTCGAAACAACAGAGGTCCGCGCACTTCTTGAGGGTGTACTTTAAAGGTGTAGCGTGGAGCCAAGACGTCTTGCAATTTTTGCATTTCAGGAATGCCACAAGGTGTATCTTTGGATAGCCCTGCTTGCTGTAACAAGAGTTCTGCTTCTGTTCGTTGTTTGGCTAGACTAGATTTCTTCATAGTTTGCCAGGCTCTTTTCCATTCTGATGTGTCGTTCATGTCGGCATACGTTTGTCCCACCACGATAGCACGGGCTAGACACATCTGGTCCTGAGTGTTGTTAATTTGAACGATGCTGCGCTTGATGCTGCGAAGATTGTCTACCAAGAACACCTTTTTTGCCATGTCCTGCCCCTTGGTGAAGAGACACGAGGGTAATGAACAGTGTCGCTTTTCCATCGGTGATGTGAAACTTGTCTTTGGATTGTTGTACGTGTTGAATTTTGTCCATGACTTTGGAAGGTGTCAATTCTGCTTTACTGCTAAACTCGATCCAAACGGGGAACTTCAAACTGTCGTGATGAATGGAAAGTCTCAAGCGATCGTCTTCTTTGGCTTCACATTGCTGTTTCAGTGTGGTTAACAAAGAATCCCACACATCGGTGATGAACCCCTCTGCTTTTTCCAACGGTACGTCGGACTTGAAATCTTTAAACTTCACCGTGTATGTGTAGGCTGTGGTTCTACATTTTCTAGAGGAGCGTTTGTCCGACTCTCGAATGTGGTAGTACTTTTCAGGTTTTACTGATGGTGATGGACTTTCACTGGGTGTAGACTCTCTGGGTCTAGATTCTGGCTCACTTATCTCATCTTCAAAATCGCTGGCATGAATTTGAGCAAAGACTCCAGCTAATGTGTGAGGCGATAAATCACGTTTCTGCCTCTTACTTTCTTCTCCTTTCTTTACGAAATGATGCGATCGTTTCACCTTGACTGCAAAATGTGAAATGACTACATTTGAAACGCCATGGACCCCTATATACCCATGTCAGACTCAGTGTATATATAAAGGACTAGTACCTTCCCTCTCAGTATTCATTTCGCTCTCAAGCTGACCAGCACGATGGATGAATCCACACAGATCCAACTTCTGATCAGAGTTTTACGAGGTGTCATAAGAAAGTTTTCTTCAGACAATCCGACGGACTACTCTCCCTCCTTTTGAGATAAAAGTCAAGGTACTTGCTATATCTGTCAGAAGAAAGGGAATTGGGCTACATAGTGTCCAGACCGTCAAAAAAGCAAGATCAGTATCAGAAGAGACAAAAGTCAAGATACTTGTTATCATTGTCAAGAGAATGGACATTGGAATCAGACCGCCCTAAGAAACAACAGGAGCAGGAGGAGGAGGAGGAAGAAGAAGAGGTAACCTCGGCAAAAGAAGAACCCCGAGACGTTCAGAAAGAAAAGAACAGACGACGAGAAGAAAGTGAGGAAGAAGAGGAGGACAAAAATGTAAAAGTGAAGAAAATCAGAAAAGAGAGAGAGAGTGAAAGAAGACAAAAGACACAGAGGAAGTCTATGAACTTTTTAAAAAGTGTTGTGTTATGTTGTGTTGTGATATTGAATTGTAAATATTTGTACCAGAATAGACCAGACTGAAGACAAACGTAAGTGTCTCTTGGTTTTGATTGTTTAGAATAATAAGGCCTACACTCACGCACTCACACACGTACATCATAGGGTTAAACAAGGGATTTTGAGTTTTAATTGATTTTGGCAAAATGAATAGTATCTCTTTTCGAAAGAAGTAAGTGGCCCTGAAAAGGGCCTGGGGGGGGGGGGGCAGAACGAAAAGCAATCCGCTTTAACTGCCTTAAGCCTTTGCCATGGCCAAGGCCTACTTCTGAACTTGCTCCTGTCAATGATTTGGTAGAAATCACTAGAGGTGGTATCTCCGGTGTAGTAACAGGGTTAGACTGTTTGGCTCGGGAAGGTCTTTTTCTCTTGGGTCGTAACAAAGAGGTCTGATACATTTGTTTCAGACTTGTTAACTCGGCCAAAATGTCCAAGAGTACTGTTACCGTTTGAGGTTCACTGTTCTCCTTCTCTCCTAGACCTTGTTTCTTCTCTGCTGCTTCTTCCTGTCGTTTCCTTCTTGCCTCTTCTTTTCTCACTGTTGCTGGTCAAGGAGAAATGCTTGTTCTGCATGCTGTAAAAATTTCTCCAATTCTTCTTTCTGTCTCTGTTTAAAATCCTCGACGTGTGGTAAAGAAGGAGAAGGTGACGAAGGTACTGGTACTGGAACAAATTCTTGCGAAGAGAGAAAATCTACTAAATCCCAATTGAAATCGGTTTCTTCTGGAAGAAGCGCTGTGTTAACTTTTGTAGCCACTGCTATGCCATCGTTTCTCGTCTCCACAGCCGGTGCACCTCAATTCATTGTCTTCTTAGTTTCAGTCATGTTTCATAAAACAATGTCGCATCGATTCACTGCGCACAGACGCTAGCGCACCTATATAGGGAATGTGACGTCACAGGTAGCTCTCTTCGGATTGGAAGACAAACTCCGCTAATTGACTGAATTTTGTAACGCGTGTTGAGATTGGTGAAGAATTTCAATCCGTTTCGATCCGGTCTTCCACTATAAATAAACGCGGTTCACTTCATTCCCTTCACCTGTTCTCGTAGTTGTTTTTCCGTACGGACTTACCCATGTATGTGAGATCATCATGGAAAATCGTTAGGATCACCGAGACAAGCGTTTGGAAAAGAAGGACATATGTGGAAAGACAAGGCTGTCTGAAGCGAGTTCTGATTTATGGACCAGAGGTTAGACAAAGTTTGAGAAAGAGAAGAAGACCTATTCGATGCCCTCTATGTTAATGAAATGGTGTTAACATAAAACCCAAAGGCACTTTTCAGGGCCACTCCACTGCCTTAAAAAGATATTTATTTTCACTTTGCCAAAAAAAAAAGTTATTAAAGTGTATAATTTATCTTTTAACTCACAAAAACATTATTCTCTTATCTAAATTTTTTTTTTTAGTCAGTTGTATAATTTGGGTATAATATTATAATATCCACAAACACGTACGCGAATGATTCAAACTTTATATAGAAATGACACAGGTGGCATGACGTCACGGTACTTGCTATACACAAACACGGACGCGAATGATTCAAACTTTATATAGAAATGACACAGGTGGCATGACGTCACGGTACTTGTTATATTATTGCAACTGTCCAGTACCGTGAGGTCACCCTACCTGTTCCATTCCTCTTGTCGCTATACAAAATTCCCATTGTCCCTATACAGTCCCAGGGTGTGCTAGTCGCTATACAAAACTCCCAATATCCCTATACAATCCCAGGGTGACTTTTTGTCCCTATAAATCGTGTCCCCATACTATCCCAGGGGGGGTCTGTAATGTTAATTCCCATTGTCCCTATACTATCCCACTACACTACTCACATATAACCGTTCCTGCATTTGCATGTGTTACATACTCATGATGCTGTCATGAGGTACGAGTTCAATACACGCAGGTAAAGCTACGATATCAGTATGAAACTTCGATTAAAATCAACGTTAAATTCCCTTGTAGAGCTGTACTAAAGTTTTGTAATTATCCAACCTAAGATCATGTACATATAAATCTACTGAAAAGCCTTTCACATGCAATATTTGTATTATTCAATTGTATGTCATACATAGTTTTCAAAACAAGGGACATATACTGTTATAGTGACATCAATTTACAACAAACAGAATTTTTATTTTTTTTAATTTACCGGTCCTATGATAATGAGACCTGAACAAAGCTGACTGCATCTGATTCTGTCATCATCACATTGCCAAATGTTTTTCACCACTGTTCTGCTGACAAAAACATACCGCTTAATTAACATGAGCTAACAAAGACCATTTCATCTGTTATTCGTAGAATTCTTAGATATATTGACAAGACGGCTCTTGAGTTAGCAAACATCATTTCACAATTCGCGTCTTAAACATATGAGAAATAATGCAAGAAAGTTTGCAACTGAACCAGTAATGCACATAACTATTCTAAATTTTAACGGGACTGCAATTTTCTTAATATCAGTTATATAAATGTACTTCGTGTTATGGTTACTTCAAACATTTCAATTATGGATCAAAAGAGATTGATATCAATCGTACTTAGACTGCAAACCTGTATAATTGGTCAATTATGTCTATGACATAATTCATGGGAGAACCAGTCCATAGTACGTGTTCAGATTATTAATGGAAGTATATCGTTCCCTTTATAATAATTTCAAAGGTAATTCAATGCTCTCTGTTGGGGTATTTGTATGGCTATGGCAATTGATCCAGTCTGGTTTGCCCTAGCATACGTTGTATAAATGATCCCGGATAACGCCAAGGCTTGGAAGTAAAGATTGATTATCTTGTTGAAACTGTTTTAATTAAGTGAATATACATTGCAATCCTTTTAGCAAGTACTCTATTAGAAGCTATTTTTTGTCTCTTTTTAAGCAATCTTACAATATATTTCTAACGTTTGAATGCTGAAAAGGACTAAATTGATTTCATAGTCCACCATTCAACGGTTTTATCGTCATTTATGCTACACGAATATCTCAGCAGTTTTGGTTACGAAAGTTTGTTAGTCTTTTCATTTACTTGTAATAAAATGTGAATACTGAGTTAACTAGGAACAAGGAACACTGGACCGATACTCATTTCCATGTTATACAGATCAAGTAATAGCTTCAGTATAAAAAGTCACGTGTTGTAAGCTGAAAGACTGACCCTTCTATTACACGACTTTGTGTGGGTTATCGTAGAGCGTGCACGCTTAGATATATGTGCAAATGTTGCAGTCCATTTATGTTCATTATCTGGAAGACTCGTTATTATTTTGAGGACCTCTTCACTGTACATTCAGCATCTACATCTGCCTGAAATGAACACACATTTTGTTCTCATATATTGAGGTGTATGTGTAGATTACTAAGTGAGAAATAGATTAGCATAGCTGTGCATTATATTTGACAAGGTGGTGATGGCAAGAACTTGATTCAGCCTGCTCAGTTTGAGACGACTGAACTATCGTTGTTATAGATCTATTACGTGCATATACGTTCGATAGATAGAGAGATTGATAGAAATATAGATAAAACATAAATATTTATCATCAAGAAATATTTCGTTCCAGCAATGTGTGTCTTTTACGCAATCGGTCGACGCGAAGACATGAGAATCGAATCATAAACTGATTTATGCATTCAATCTACTTAAAAGCAAATATACCTGCTTACATTAATGATTCGATAAACAGATCTTGCATTCACATTTTTATTATGAAGGAAGTTTCATTTAGATATACACAATTATAGTGTTGTAAATCAGGTTTCTTAACATTATATTTGCCTTCCAAACTTAAATCGTCTTTTTCAGTGAGGTCTTAAACGCACAAACTGTTCTTTGGGCTTGCCTATGCACCGTAACGGTATTATGCATTCTGCTCTATGTACTATCTTAAAGTATGTTTCACACAGAATGTTGTGGAGCAGATCACCGTTTAAAAATGTCTTCGCATTGCCTGTAAGATACAAAAACAAGTACAAGCTAGTTTCAATTACCAAATATATAGTGTAAGTGACCTGGAAAGTGGGCTTTAAGAGTAAAATATAATTAAAGTGCTTTTTTCTCAATACTAGCGTCAGTAGTATATGGGGGATATTTAGGCTCAATGGAAAACTCAGTCATAAAGGTCGTGGGCACGAACAGCGTCAAGGGGAATTTAACATAGGAAAATTTGGTCCTGTAAAGGGTCAAAAAAATATATTGGGCCTGTATAGCGTCAGAAAATAGTGGAGCTGTTGAGCGACAAGGGAAATGGAACAGGTTGGGTGACGTCATGACATGACAATGGAGCAAATATCGTGACGTCATACCACCTGTTTCATTTATATAGAACGTTTTATGCATTCGCGTTCGTATCTGTTAATAATATAGCATGATTTATGCATTTGTGTTCGTTTCCATAGACTGATGAACATCAATCTATCATACCCAAATTATGCAACCAACTAAAAAAAAATTAGGTAAGAGAATAATATTTTGGGGAGTTAAACATAAATTATAAAACAATTGAAAAATTATTTTAGGCAAGAAATAATAAATCCTTTCGAGGCATAGAAAGTGTCCCTGAAAAGGGTCTTTTGGGTTTTTATGTTAACACCATTTCGTTAACGTAGAGGACATCCCACTGATCTTCTTCTCTTTCTTAAACTTCGTCTAACCCCTGGACCGTAGATGAGGACTCACTTCAGACAGTATTGTCTCTCCACATAGCACCTTCTTTTCCAAACAGTCGTATCAGAGATCCGGATAATGGTCCATGATGATTTAACATACATGGGTAAGTCCGTACGGAACAGCATCGAGGATACGAGAGTAGAGGATTCAACGTTGGTCCACATCTTGTGACGAGAACAGGTGAAGGGAATGAAGTGAACAGCGTTTATTTATAGTGGAAGACTGGATCGAAACGGATTGAAATTCTTCACCAATCCTAATACACGTTACAAAATTCAGTCACTTCGCGGAGTCTGTCTTTCAATCTGAAGAGAGCTACCTGTGACGTCACATTCCCTATATAGATGCGCTAGAGTCTGTGCACAGTGAATATATGCTACATTGTTTTGTGAAACATGACTGAAACTAAGAAGACGATCAATTGGGGTGCACCGTTTGTGGAGACGAGAGACGATGGCGTAGCAGTGGCTACCAAAGTTAACACAGCCCTACTTCCAGAAGAGGTCGATTTTAATTGGGATTAGGTAGATTTTCTCTCCTCTTCGCAAGAATTTGTTCCGGTACCAGTACATTCGCCACCTTCTCTTTCTTTACCACAGGTCGAGAATTTTAAACAGAGACAGAAAGAAGAATTGGAGAAATCTTTACAGCAGCAGAAAGAGGCAGAACAAGCATTTCTCCTTGACCAGCAACAGCGAGACGAAGAACAAGAAGCGGTAGAGAAGAAACAAGGTCTAGGAAAGAAGGAGAACAGTGAACATCAAACGGTAATGGTACTCTTAGACATTTTGGCAGAGTTAAGAAGTCTGAAACAAATGTATCAGACTTCTTTATTACGATCCAAGACCTTCCCGAGCCAAACAGTCCAACGCGGTTACTACACCTGAGACACCACCCCTAGTGATTTCTACAAAATCATTGACAGGAGCAAGTCCAGAAGTTGGCCTTGGCTGTGGAAAAGGCTTAAGGCAGTTAAAGCTGATTGCTTCTCCTTCCTGAGTTTGTTTTTTCAAAAAAAAAACAATCACCAAAAGGCCCTTTTCAGGGCCACTCACTCCTTTCGAAGAGAGATAATATTCATTTTGCCAAAATCAGTTAAAACTCAAAGAAACCCTATTGTAACCCTATGATGTACGTGTGTGAGTGCATGAGTGTAGGCCCTTCATCTAAAATATCAAAACCAGGAGACACTTACGTTTTTTCAGTCTGGTCTATTCTGGTATAAAGTTTACAATTCAATTCACAACATAACACAACACTTTGAAAAGTTCATAGACTTCTATGTCTTTTTTCCTTCACTCTCTCTGTTTTGTTTTTTGATTTCTTCACTTTCACAAGTTTCTCCTCCTCTTCTTCCTCACTTGTTTCTCGCCTTCTTTCCTTTTCTGTCTTCACTCTATGAACGTCTCCAGGTTCTTCCTTTGCCGTGGGCACCTCTTCTTCTTCTTCTTCCTTTTCCTGATGTTTCTTAGGGCAGTCTGAAGACCAATGTCCATTCTCTTGACAATGATAACAGGCATCCTGACTTTTGTCTCTTTTGACACTGGTCTTTCTTTTATGACGGTCTGGAGATTCTGTAGCCCAATGCCCTTTCTTTCGAAAGATATAGCAAGTATCTTGACTTTTATCTCGAAAGGAGAGGGAGTAGTCCGCCGGCTTGTCTGAAGAAAACTTTCTTATGACACCTCGCAAAGCTCTGATCAGAAGTTCGATCTGTGTGGGTTCATCCATCGTGCTGGTCGGCTTGAGAGTGAAATGAGTACTGAGAGGGAAGGCACCAGCCCTTTATATATACACTGAGTCTGACATGGATGTATAGGGTCCATGGCATTTCAAACGTAGTCACTTCACTTTTTGCAGTCAAGATGAAACGATCTCACCATTTTGTACAGAAAGGAGAAGAAAGAAAGAGGCAGAAACATGATTTATCGCCTCGCACATTAGCTGAATTCTTGGCTCAAATTCATGCCAGCAATTTTGAAGATGAGATAAGTGAGCCAGAATCTAGACCCAGAGAGTCTACACCAAGTCAAAGTCCATCACCACCAGTAAACTCAGAAATGTACTTTCACATTCGAGAGAACGGCAAAGAAGAACTGGACTTTGTAGAAGCCGACGAATTTGGAAATGTCATCACTGCGGCTTACGTGACAGCCCATGCTCGTTTAAAACTGTATAAAGCTTTAGAACTGTTAGGAGATCGTGTGCTGTACTTTAACACGGACAGTTGCATCTTCATCGATCGTCTGTGTCAACAACACCCTAACGTTGAAGGAGACCGTTTAGAAGCATGGACGGACGAACATCCCGACGACAAGATTTTACGTTTTGCAAGTGGCGGTCCCAAACATTACGGCTACGAATACCGAGACCCACAAGGAGAAGAGAACACTGAGTGTCAAGTGAAAGGATTGACTCTCAATTATCGCACCAGTCGACTGATGAACCTTGCTGTCTTAAAAAAAGAAGCCTTGCAGCCTGGACAGGATGGAAATTTTAAAGTGACCACCCACGAACCGCATAAGATTGTACGTTTACCCACAAACCAAATTGTCAGTCGACCCTTGGGAAAAGTCTATCAGATCGTGTACCAGAAGCGAGTTCGGCTTCCCAACCACTTCACTTTACCGTACGGTGACGCCGATATTGGTCAGAATATAAAAGGGTGCGACGTCCAAGACCGATAGTTCATTGTCACTTCCAAAACCAAGCGAGAAAGATGAATCCTTTCAAACAGATACAGTTCAAGATCGTTGATGCTCAAGTGGTGTGCGATGCTGCACCTTGCTAGGACAGGGATGCCGTACGCTGTGATCTCAGAATTCAGTATCACATCATGGGAACCTTGCTATGACTAAATCTACAATGGAAAGTGATGTGGTGCGTGTCAAACCTGACGGATGCGAAAGCTATGCCACTCGTCATCGTTCACCTTTTCACATTGCTGGTTTTCATGGTGGATGTCATCATTATGAAACCATGCGTCTACCACTCTACAGATGTCATCCCAAACTGAGCGAACTCCTGCATATTGCACCGTACCCTAATCGAAATAAACCTATGAAAGACGAATATTAGTTTCCTGTGCGTTTGCCTGAATAATGCGACTATGAAAGTCGATACCAAACCTCCCAAGGAAAATGGCCAAAATATCTGGCAGAACCTACCCCCGAAGATTTAGCCATAGCCGGATGATTCTACTTGGGCGAAGGGGATAAAGTCAAGTAATTCAGTTGCGGTGTGTCACTTCACGAGTGGGAGAAGAAAGATTGCGCTTACCTGGAACATGCTCGATGGTCTCCGGATTGTCACTACCTACCTTTAGTGGGACCTCGTCATTGAAGTGGGCATACCATGTCGTTTAAGAAACCAGCTGCTTGGCTAGGAGTCAAACGTTGGACAACACCTGGACAACTATTTAAACCCCATGTAAAAAATAATATTCAAAGATGACTAAGCGAATTGCAAGAGAAGATCTACAAGGACATTTGGCAGGGACTTGACAGAGCCAAATCTCAATTAGTGACTGTAGAACTTTTATGTCGAGAAATTCACAAGAGGAAATTAACAAAAGTCAACAAACAAGTCCGATTTCTCTGGATCAAGGGTGCGTTCATTCTAATGTTCCGCTTTAGATCCTGGAATGACAATGGTCAGAAATTATTCACTACGTCCGTTACTTTCGCTCTAGGAGGTATATAAACTGACTACCATGCCACAACCTTTATCATTCGTGATGCAACAGATTCTGTGAAAGGAAATCAATGATAATGTTCAAATTGTAGAGGATTACCATTGCCTATTATGAGAGCTGTGTCCATTGAATTGGGGTCGACGTGTAGTGTGTGTCTTAAGTGACTTGCTTTCTGGGATTTCGCTTACCAGCCGATTCTTTTTGGCCTCTTTACGATCAGTACATGCTATTTAATAAGGCATGAAAGTGGTCCATTTAAATGTACAAGAGAGACTCATTCTGTTCAAAGCTTTGTACTTTCATCTTGATACTTCTCGACCTCTACAGGAAAACAAGATTCGTCAACTTTTAAGTACTGAGGATGTGTATGACGATGTGTGTGTAGCTTGTGACTTACACCCACACTGGAAAGATGTACGTGACTGGAAAAGTTGGGGCTTCGAGGCTTGGACAAAAGAAGTGGCCCACTATGCAAAAGATTTTTCATCCTAAACAACTAAAACGTTCCGTGAAAAAAAAATAACTTTTAAACCTGTGTCAGCGAAAGTACCAGAAGAAGAAGAACCACTTCATTCAGGACTGTCATTAACATCCCAGAAAGGCCATTCCAGGAGGACCCGTGTGACTGTACCAGTGAGTGTAGAGACACTAAGAATATTACACACTGTCCCTAGGGCACCACATTTTCGTCACCATACTTGTTGTACAGAGACTTGTTTATATTCCTCTGTGATCGTTTTGATGTGTCTTTTATTCATGTACTTAGCCATTTGGCTTATGTGTATTTTTGTCTTTCGTGTTCTTCACATTTAAAGATGGCAATAAACATGTCCTGAAAAAGTATAACAACTCTTGTCTTGTCTGTCTTCGTGTCAAAACTGACATTTTCCATACACTACTACTATGGCTCCCTCTTCTGTCTCTGCTTGTTCTTCCTCCACTTTCAAAGTGATCGACGAACACTTAGATCGCGCTAGCTGGGAGGCCGTGTATCTTCGCCATCCCTTTAACATGCTCATTGCTGGACCTAGCGGTTCAGGCAAAACCGAATTTGTCAAACGTTTGATCGAACATAAACATCATTTGATGGATCGTCCCCATCAACGAATTGTGTGGTGTTACAAAGAGTGGCTGTCGGCGCACAGCCTTCTGCGAGAAAGTCAAGGCGATTCCATCGTGTTTGTAAAAGGCATTCCTGGCGAAGACGACGGGATCGTGTCTAACTCTAGTCAAACCCATTTGCTTATTTTTGACGACATATTAGGAGAAAACGAAGAAGATATTAAACTGTTGTTTACGCGCAAAGGGCATCATCGTAATGCCAGTATCATTTGCATCACTCAGAATTTGTTTCAACAAAGTAAAGCCCGTCGCACCATTAGTCTCAAGGCTCATTACGTGGTCTTAGTTAAAAACCATAGAGATAAATCGCAAGTGCAAGTGTTAGCCAAACAGTTAGGAACGCCTTGGCTGTCTCACGCGTACGAAGATGCCACTCAAATCCCACATGCCTATTTACTCGTGGATTTAAAACCCACTACCTCCGATTACTTGCGATTTCGTACGCATCACCACAGGTGCCAAGACGGTGGGCCTGTCGTGTACATATCCCCGTCGTCGACTTAACCACCACAACAACAACCAAAAAATCTATAAAAATCTTGGTCACTTTGGGTCTGTCTCACACATCGTCAACATGACGTCCTTTTAGTCTCATCTTCCCGTGAAATTGATTCGTGCCTTGTACGGCATCAGTCGCGAAATAAATCCACAAATACGTGCTCGTGTCTTAGAAGCTAGTCTCAAAGAAGTCTTACGATGGTTTACAGTGACAGCACGTCAGTTACTGCAAGGCATCGTTCACATTCCGCATGAAGCCAAACTTGTTTTGATCGAAACAAAGTGGCCTTCACGCAACTGGCCGATCCTCGCATCGACACTCAAACCAAAATGCAAATCATTTTGAAACCTGGAGGCAGCGGTTCTCTAGGAGGTGTCATTATTCGCTTCCTCTTAAAATGGGATCCCAATGCTCCCAATGTTCTTCCCAAGAAAAAGTCACTCCCCGACGTACTCAGAAGAAAAAGAAAAAGAGCAACGGTGTCAACACCAGGACACAGCCGCAGAAAAAGAAAAAGAAAAGTCCACAGAAAATAGCTTCTACTCGCAAGAGAGGCACTGCCGCCAGGACGCAACCTTTCATTCGCAAACCATGACCTGTCGCAACAACGGTGACAGCGTCTCCAGTAGCCTCAGCTTCTTCCACTTCTCCGTTGCTGGCGATGCCTGCAAAACCCGATTTGACACGTGTCTTTCCAAACTTTGATGGAACATTGGAAACCCATGTCTCCAAGAACTTCTCCTTCAGCTGCTCACAAAGTACCTGCCCCAAAATCAAAGTCCAAGAAAGATCATGTATGTTAAAGAGTTTACTGGATTTGTCCAAGCAAGAACTGTCCCGATTGAGTCCGTTGCGAACTCCTCCAGGACGTGTAATGCCTGCCATGAAAATGATACGACGTGCAGACAATCAGTGGCGACGCATTCCAGTATAAAAAAACACCTGAGGTAAACAATAGGGATCAGTGTTTTTGTGCTCCTGAATGCCCAAAGATGTCCCCTTGAAGAAGTGCACACCAACACCATCGTCGTCCTTCATCTGTCCAAAAAGGAAAGGAAAAAGGAACAAGACAATCACGTCATCCGAAAAAAACGCATCGCCAAGCATCGACGTCACCCTCTGAAAAGACACACTCGTCCAAAGAAAAGAAGGCACCAAAGAGGAGGAATGTTTTTTGACAGGGAGTGGACAAATAAGATACTCAATCTAGCTAAATACGGTCTCAGAAAAAAAAATAAGATGAAAAGGCGCATGTGAAGCCACGGATTTCAGATTATTTTGTCCGCCAAAAGATGTCCCATCATCGTCTTTCTCCTGTCCAGAAAGGAAAAAGAAAAGGACAGTTTCGTCATCCGAAAACAACGCTAAGCCAAACATAGATGTCACCCCCAGAAAAGACACACGAGTCCAAAGAAAAAGAGGAGTCACCAAAGAGGAGGATTCTTTGGCAATTTTGGAAAACATATCGTCACCTTTATGACGAAGCGATAGTCCCAGAAGAGGATAAAAAGCCGTGTGACAAGTCATCGACGTTAGTGTATTTTTTGGTGTGTGACACGGAATCCACCAAACAAGAAAGATATCACCCCCCAAAAGACATTCCTCTTCTACCCCCAAAGGAAAGAAAAGGAAAGGGCTGCCACCTCGTTTAGCCAAACATTGGGATATGTTGTCCGTACTGCCCAAAGCTTCTCCACCCATGCAAAAAAAAAAAAACTCATTCAAACTCTCCAAAGACGTCATTGATACCGTGTGCGAATGTTGTCTGAATGCCTTGAAAGGCACAGTACCTTTGTCTAAGCACCAGAAAGAATGCTTAGCCAAACATCGACACGTTCTTCGCTAAATGGTCCAAAAGAAAATACCCATTCGTCAAAAGAAAAAGACGTTGGTGCAACACGGAGGATTTTTATCCTTTTTGCCCCTGTTGTTAGCATTATTGCTGAAAGGAGTATTGCTTCACAAGAAATGGCTCGAAGATAAAAATGTCCAAGAAGATAAAAGGGACCTCTAGAATTTAAAGATCTCGGATGTGACGCTTGAAATCGGATGTAAGGACGAAAACTGACTTTAGTCCCTTACAAACGATGGATGGAATACCATCGTTGGCAAGAACAACGGACCCTACATTTACCTTCCAATCCTCGTATGACCAAGATGTCCCAGTTACAACACGAATTGCAATCGTTAATGGATGACAGCGATTTGTCGGAAACGGAAAAAATCTCAACGGTATGGTCATTTGTTGAAACGACTGCAACTCTTTCACCAGAAAGCTTTAGACGAAACAGCTCTCCCCACTCGGAAAGATTTTAAGACCTTGATTAAAAGGTTATCACCACCACCACCATTTGCCCCAGTGATCAAGACAGAAAAAAGAAGAGTTTCAAACTCCACCAGAAAACGTACGCAAATTAACAACGCCACCTGCATCCAGAATTGGTTAGATTAAAAAGATGATGGCTACCCCTTCTTCCTCAGAAGAGAAAAAGAAAGAAGGGAAACCAGAAGTGAAACAAGAACTGATTACCCCTGTTCAAACATCTTCCTCCTCGACACCTATCGCTCGTCGGACACGTAAAGCATTACAATCCAAGAAAATACCACACGAAGAAAAGAGTAGCATCAGTGAAGAGTGTAAAACCTATTAAAACATGGAGAAGATGTTAGCCAGCATTTACTACGATTCAGCCTATCCCGCAGGTTACGGGAGGAGTTAAAATATTGTACCGTGCTGCTAAAACGCAACTGAAAAGTGTCCGTTTACCTCATGTGCAACGATGGTTACAAGAACAGGCCAAGTACACCTTACACAAATCCGTTCGATGAAAATGTTCCAAAAGTAGCACCCGAGTGGAGGGCATCGATCATCAATGGCAAGGTGATTTAGCTGATGTCTCCGATTTGGCCAAATACAATCGCGGCTACAAATATTTATTTTGTGCCATCGACGTCTTTTCCAAATTTGCATGGGTCGTGCCATTGACTTCCAAATCGAGCAGTGAGTTAGTGCCAACCCTCAAACTGGTGTAGAAACAAAGATGTCGTCACCCTCTTCGATGGCAAACCGACAATGGCACCGAATTTCGGAACCAAGCTTTCCAGAAAGAATTAATAAAACGTGACATTCACTTTTTCATTTTTTCATCACCGAGAATCCCGAAACCAAAGCCAGCATCGTCGAACGCTTTCAACGCACCTTGCAAGAACGCTTGTGGAAATATTTTACTCATCAACACACTCTCACGTACATCGACGTATTACCGCACATCGTCTAAGCGTACAACCAATCTTACTATCGAAGTATCGGATTTGCCCCCCAAGAAGCAACTCCCGACAAAGAAGTGGTCGTCTTAGAGCGCCTGTTTGGTACGTCCCCGGCGGTGACTGCCCTAAAGAAAGCTGGAGTGTTGGCAGCAGGAGATTGGGTGCGCATTGGCAAAACCAAACGCACTTTCGACAAAGGTTGCTTACCCAATTGGAACACTGAATTGTTTCGTGTCACTGAACGAGTGCGTGACCGTCTATAAATTGGAAGACATGAACGGGGAAGTGTTAAAAGGAACGTTTTACTTGCCCGAGTTACAAGTGTGACCAAAAAAGAAGACAAAGTTTACGAGATCGAAAGCATTCTCGATCAAAGAACTCGTAAAGTGGGAAAACGACGTGTCAAAGAAGTCAAAGTACGTTGGAAAGGATATCCTCCCAGTTTTGACTCTTGGATCGACGCTTCGCATATCATCGACTATAAAAAGAGGTGACCATCATGCCCTTTAACACAGACCCAGCTACTACAGTAACCACTCCTTCCCCGGTTCTTCTCTTCAAGATCTACAAAAGCAACCCTTGTTGCTGTGGTGTAGAGAACGTGTTCCTAAAACGCAAATCGTTTTTCTCTGCCAAATCTTTGTAGTGTATTGTGTCATTGGTGCTGCCATTGCAATTTTAGTTTGCAACAAGGAGACAAACAATTGTGGACCATTTTACTCAGCAGTTGCATCGGTTACCTTCTTCCCAATATGTCCCTGAAATATTCCTCGAACGGGAACAACAACGGGAGTCTTGCGTCCAACGTCTGTCACCCTTCCAACATTCACCATTCCAATCACAAAAATCCTCTTTTAGACACTCCTTTGACTTCCAGTGACTCCTCGGACACTAGAACTCTAGAATTGTGAATAACCAATTTTACTTAACGTTACCCAGTGACAGTTCCATGGAGGTGTTTCCCTTAACACTTTGTGCTGTTTTCACTGCCAGATTACTTCAGGCCATCCAATTGGATCACAAAGCCAATTGGGAAGTGGCCTTGGTGGAAAAGATTCACCCTACTCAAATCCTAAATATCCTTCCAAATCAAAACACTTTTACGGTGGAAGTTCATGACGAGCAAATGCAACAAGCCTTGCATGAACGCACCACAGCAGGCGAATCTATGAAAACACAAGACCCCAAAACTAAACGGTTCACCTATCTGTTGACCATTCCCCAGGCTATTATTTTAGTGCACAAAATTCGGTGCGTACGATTTCTACCAAATTCAATACCGTGTTTACCAAAGCCTTGGAGAGAACCACAAAAAGTGTCACATTCGAGTACCACAAAATAGCTCGTCGTCAAATCATCAAATTTTCAGAGGACAAAGTATTGGCCATTACATTTTGTCACTATCTGTACGCATCGTAAAAGGACCTGTATGTTATAGATATATAGGTTTTGTGTATGAACAATAAATTTGTATTTAAGAAACAATTTATGCAGGTAAAATATGGTCACCATACGTTGATATGAAATGTAATACCAACGAGCGGAGGAAGCATTTGATTCTACTGCTATTCGTACGATTATATTGTATTGTTAACAAAATTAATTATAGTTTATTATCGTAGTACCACTTTAGAAAGCAATCGTGGGAAGGCGTATTTCCTTTGTTGTTCTGCGTATGCGTGCGTACACAAACAATGTGTAAAGAATGACGAAAAATGAGACTAGTATGGGAATAATGCTAATTTTGTTTCTAGGACATTTTCATTAACAACAGCGATAACAAAAATTGATAATTAAATTAGTTGTAGTTCAAATTTGTAATAAGTATCGCTTTCTGCTGTGCTATTTGGTTACATCTATTTAACAACCCGGCATTTTCAACTGGAATAAATGGCTGTAAGTTCCAAAAGATGTCTATCTCTTAAATGCTAATTAATTATGTTGAGAACTATACGTTCTTTTCCAATGTGTCAATTGACTGTCTCTACTTAATTATGTTGCAAATCATCTTCGAGATAGTCGTTCTGAAGGAGATTTGATAAATTTGGAGTCCTATTCAATACGTTCTTGTACATTCGCGTTTAAATAGTTTCATTTATGAAATAACCGTGCAAAGAAATTATCGTTAATTATATTAAATATGTCATCCCTCGTTTGACTAAGAATGTTGAACTTTAAAACAAGCATAATGTTTGTAATTGGCATGATTAGCTCATCATGTATTACATGGTTTTATATGGTGTATTTCAATGGTTACCCGCTCGAACCTGACTGTCATCTGGAGAAAACGTATTTCAACAGAGGACACTACCATTACCACCAACCCTTCTTGACACAAAAATATACAGATTGCATGACTTTGTAGGATACATTTTTGAATAGTATTTCTCTGATGAAACGAGTTAAATTATTATTATACAGGAAGATTCATATTATGATGTTTTCCAAAATTTGACAGATAGCACGGAGAGCGGAGTGACCATAATGTTATTCAGAAGGACAGTGTGATGCAAATTGTTATGTATATTTATATTGCGTGTTTAGCGTTGTTCCATGAATATAGATAGTAAAGGTCATTCGTCAACATCATTCTGTATAGCTAACTTTTGTCCTTGATTGAAGATTTCCTTTAAGATAATGATCATTTTGTAAACAACGTGTCTGCTTGGATTTGAGTTCGTGACATTGGTTTTCTCTTGGATAGAACATTGTATTGCTGACTTTGGACAGTTTGTTTGCTGTTTTGGGTTTTTACATTTGAAAATGAAAATATATATTCTCTTCTTTACGTCACATTTAAAAGCTTGTGAAAGCCACTTTCGTCCACGGGAGAGATGGACGAAGCCAGTTAGGAGAGGGAACCGGATGATTAGATTCACAATCAAGTGGCTAAAGTATGGAAGTGGGTACAGGTCACACCTGTACTGCTTGACGACCTCTTGACGCCGATAGACTTCTTCACATCTTCCGGAAGATACCAAGGTGTAGGAGCAACAAAATCTCTGAATACAAATGGACCAAATGAATCTTTTCCGGACTATAGACAAACCTGGTGTCTCCAGTCCCCGCAGATTCTAGGGGAATGACATGGGGAAGAAGCTAGGAAGGAGAGGGGAGAAAATAATTAAATCCACACAATCAAGGACATATTTGGCATCTAAAAATTAAAATACAGCAGCAATGACGAGTTTTATTGAGCGTCAAGAGAAAAATGTCCCTTAAGTTTCTACTAACTTAAGATTCCGACTGGGCTCGTAGTCTTTGGAAGTATGGGCCTAGGATTAAAATGCAAGCAGTAAACACTTACACTGGACGGGCGATTTAGAGATCCAAGGAAAGGAAATCAATCTCATGATTGCAGATATGTATTGCTGCTTTGAAACTTGCTAGATTATTTGATTCAATATTGTAACCTTCGCTGCATGTTTCATTCCTTTACCATGGGATACATGGGTTGTATGAGATAACGTCAATGACAATACAAAATCGTATCTGTTGGAAACGTTCAGAAAGGCTAAATCAATATATAATATTTGTGGGGAAAAACGCTTAAAATATTTGAACGGAAAGACACTTAGAACATAATATCAGGATATTAAAATTTCTGTACTGTAACTAAAGATCTTAGACATGACGAATGCATCAAGAATAATAACGATGCTTTTTCCTCGTCAAAAAGAGGGAACACATCCTAATTCTTTAATATAATGCATCAAGAATAATAACGATGCATTTTCCTCATCAAAAAGAGGGAACACATCCTAATTCTTCAATATAATGCATCAAGAATAATAACGATGCTTTTTCCTCATCAAAAAGAGGGAACACTTCTTAATCCTTCAATATAATGCATCAAGAATAATAACGATGTCTTTTCCTCATCAGAAAGAGGAAACACTTCCTAATCCCTCAATATAATGCATGAAGAATAATAACGATGCTTATGTCTATTCAAAAAGAGGGAACATTTCCTAATTCTTCAATATAATACATCAAGAATACTAACGATACTTTTGACTCATCAAAAAAAGGGGACACATCCTAATTCTTCAATATAATGTATCAAGAATAATAACGATGCATTTTGCCTCATCAAAAAGAGGGAACATTTCCTAATTCTTAAATATAATGCATCAAGAATTATAACGATGCTTTTTCCTCATCAAAAGGAGGGAACACTTCCTACTTCTTCATTATAATTCCTCAAGAATAATAACGATGCCTTTTTCTCAACAAAAAGAGGGAACACATCCTAATTCTTCACTATAAGGCATCAAGAATAATAACGATGCTTTTTCCTCAACAAAAAGAGGGAACACATCCTAATTCTTCAATGTAATGTCATCAAAAATAGAAAGAAACAGACAAACAAGCCCAAGATACAACCTCCAAACCCCATCCCCAGAAAACGTAGATGATTGGATATTTCAAAAGAATCAGGTGCCCTTTTTGTGATGATCTCAATTCATTATCCCAGGTATATGAAATTAAAGGGTTAATCCTCCCCGGTACATTTCTAGTTCATTTACTCTTCCTCAGTCTAGATTACTAAAACACATTCGTAAGTAACAATCCTTGGAAGTAACTGACGTTCTACTGGCAGATTCAATTTTCCAAGAGTCAGAGGTTAGACCGTGTTTTCCGTGTAAATGCTTTACACTGAAACTTGTTCCGACGTTCTTGAGAATGTCCAACATACCAGTGTTGGTAATAAAACTGATTTATTCTGGTTTAACTCACATGCTAGGTGAATATTGATGAGCTTATGTTATTATGTGAAACAGATTATTCATCTTTATTACAGATGACCATGACTTTTGTCCACAAATTAATAGGGCTTTTACTTACCCCAAGTGCGAGCCATCTACACAGTTTGGTGACCGTGGATGACTGAGAACTGAAAAGGAAATATTTCCAAACTGACGAACATATAGACAAGGTCATGTCATAATATGCTCCTTCATAAGACTTCATAAGATATAATTCTTAATTTGTTATCAACATAAAGTAATTCCTTCGGAACAAAATTTCACGACTGTCTACAATGTGCTTTGTCCTTCCACTAATTATTTATGTTTATTAATTTATTTATTTAATTGTCTTTATCATTTGTTTATTTATTTATTTACGTTAAGTTCAGTGCACGAGTGCTTGTCATCTGTCTGCATGAAACGTCCTATGCAAAATACACAATTTGTAACATAATATGTGGCAAATAAATTTGTAAACAATCACTGTCCTAAATTATTGAAAATGCTGAACTTTGTTTAATCGCGTCTGTAATGCAAACATTACCCACATTGGCGGAAGTAGTATAGTATAAGGGTATAGTATAAATAAAATACAAACACAACTTTAGTGTCGATTTCATTATTGATTACCTGTCAAGGACCTATCATTGAATCATCATCGTCATCATTCAAAATAGGGTTTGTCTTAGATACGTCCCCTTACACTCTAATATTGTGGTTTTTACTCGATTACCGAGCTCGAGGACCTTATGATTGAATCAGCATCGTCTTCGGATAAAATAGAGATCGCCTCAGATACGCCCACTTATATCTACTATTGCGGTTTGTACTTGAAATAGATAACGATTTACATTTATATTTTACCCAAAATTACTATTCCTAACACACAGGGTTTTCATATGTCGCATGTCTGACTGCTATTAATGCTCTATTAATAACTCGTTGGAACTTTACAAAAAAATAAAAAAATTGTATATTTCACAACACACGCTCTAATGATGGTCTCGTATAAATTTTTAGATCATTCGCGATCATCTGATTTCACAACGGAGGCTCTGCCTATTTTTTTACACAGTCAATTGCAGAGATATTTTTTTAAATGCCAGCTTTCGCTATTGTATAACTTTCATCATCCTGACGGAACAAGAACAGATTAATCTTACCATAATGAGAGAGCCGGGCTCTAGCATTTTGAGAAAATTTCCATGTGAGAATATTGATTTATCTACAAAACCTTTTTTCAATTTGTCATCAGTTGTGATCTTTGTGTATTTATTCTGAGATATTGGGTTGGAAAGATTATCAACAGCATCAGAAAGTGAGTCTATAATCCAGTAAGTTAACTAAAATAATATGAATGTTCTGTGCGAATTAGAGACAATTTTATCTTATTTCTCTTTTTGAAATACGTGCTGTACTATTCATTGTCAAGCATAATTGTCATACGTTACCTCGGAAAAGAAATCTTTTCATCTTTAAAGTGGCATCTTCCATTGTAATATCTTCCATGTTTCATATTTCACACAAAATATTTTATTATCCTTATTTTTGAAATTCACCTACAATATTACTATCTTTTGTTGTAAACGAAATCGCTAGCGATTTTACATAAATTTACAAAGTATCGTTTTTCGTATTTCACAACTCTATTCAGTATCATATCAACAAGCAATTCGTCTTGACTCACAGTTCATGTATCACATCCAACATTATAAACTTTTCACCTCCTAGATAAGCTCGAAGTTGAATAAGACTTTTATTATAATTCGCTATTGCTATTTCACAAGACGTATTTTTGATCTATTATTTTGGACCGATCTTGTTATGCACCGCTGATAATACAATGCCTACCCCTGGCACTATCAACAATACTTGATTTAATGTTCCTTCTACTGATATAATTCCTGATGTTGTTAATATCATTGGAATGTAGTTCAGCCCGCTTAGTATTTTACTATACAATTTTCTAGCTTGTCTGACACAGTAAAGTTGTTTACGGTATTAATTATAGTATTTGATCAGCTCGTCTCTGTCGGTGTCTTGAAGACCAGATGATATGTAGTTGAATTCGAATATTTCTTTTATTGTCATTATGAAACTGTTTCAGTAATTATTTCAATTGCCATAGTAAAAATATTTTCGCGTCAGTCTTATCGATTAGAGCACTAATTTTTTTTTTATTGACAGGAATAGCGAGAAAATATATGTACTTATCAAATACTTCTGATGCGACAGCGTCACATCTGACATCTAATAAAACTCAGGATGAAAATGGAGGGTTACAATTATTTGGTGTTTCAGCAATATCGTTGACTCCATCACGATACATATCTTATGTTTCGTCGATATAACTAACAACACAACTGTCCCAGCTTAAAACTTTTAAGTACTAGATGCTGCCGGAGAATTGCATATGTTGTTGAAAACTCAAAAGACCGCAAATATTTGCTTGCTCTATATCTATGGAGAGTAGGCTTAGGTATCCAGTAATCAGCTCTTTAACATTTCTGTATTTTAATTCTGCCAGTAAATATCCAGCTTCTTTTATAGTATTTCAACCCATTTTTTTAGAATTAATATGTATTTCATAATTTTCATCAATGCTAGGTTTTACAGTTATAATATCGTCAATCGCCTGATAGAATATGTCTCGTTCGACAGCATCACGTGACTCAATCCTATGCTCAAGTTCTGATATTGCGTTTAGTGCAGCATTAATGTGATATACGTTAAGCTTTTCTATATGGCTGGTGAGAGAGTCTATTAGAAATAGATATGCTGTTGTGAGCAGGTTATTGTCAGCACTATTATCTACCATTTCTATGAGCGTCTTTTTGTCATGGTAGTCATTGCCTAGCACATGAAATATTCGACGTTGAACAAATGTGTCTTGAGCTTAAGATTTTTAGAAACTTGTGTTTCCTTGTTTCAGTTAGTGTATCAAGCTCGTCGCAAATCTTTTTTTAGTCGTTCTTGCTCTGGTTTCTTATCACCATTAAATTTTGTTTTTATAAGTTTAGATCTGCCGATCGTCAAACAAATTTATTTTTAGCTCAAGCAGTTGTAATTATCAAAAACTTTTCAATTTTAAGCCGACGTTCCTCGAACTCACTTACAGGACAGTATTTGCTAATTATATCAAAGTCTTTGATTGCATTTCTAATCTGAGGTCCTCTCATTCCTGAAACTCCTGTAAAATTGTCACTGTTCTCATTTAAACCGGGTGAATCTTAAGTTATTTTCTTCATTCGAGCAATTATATTCACCGTTCTTGTTACCTCAGCAAATTCTGGGCCTACTTGATCAAAATCGACCATCTTCATCTCCGTTTTCGGGTTTAGTATAAAATTATAAAACTCTTTGCTACTGTGATCGATGGAGGATCAACATAAATTATAGATTCCAGTCACAATAAATTACAGCGTGCTAGCACACCAAACCTATACTAGGTCATCTAGTGTATATATCTGACACAGTGTCAGATCTGAATACGGACCTTCTGATCTTGAAACACAGATGCGGAAATACGAGTACTTGTTTGCAGCAACTGCACGATCAAATGTAAATTGCTGAGAAGCATAAACACAAACATTCGATGCCTTATACAGCGCAGTCCATTCCGAATCATAATTCGATTCTTCTACCACACAGTTATAAATTCATGCGACACCAACATTTGATCGACCTTGCAGTTGAAATTTTCAAATCTCAACAGCTACTGGGCACGGTGTTTTGATCCAAAATCTAAATATTCCTACGTCTGTGACGCACTCTAACCCGTCAGATAGAGTTGTTGAAAGCAAACGTATAACTCGGATTATCCTTCAAATAATAACTTGATTCACTTGCAACAAATCCCCAATTATTCATAGCATCAGAGATGCGGGATGTGAACTACACTGACATACTTTAGTTACCTGTAATTTCCTTCCAGAATATTTATATAGTTTGTTAACTCTTCACCAGCAGTAGTCGTTTTAGTTAAAGCTGTTTTATCTTCTGTTCAGCTAGTGATTAACGTACCAAATTTTGTGTAACAGATCATTCTGATTATTACTGCGAGATATACTTTTGTGAATACTTGGTATAGAATGAGCATAATTAACTTTGACACATAGCGATTAATCAAACATAAACATATCCACGACCGACCGGACTTTCACTATCTGATAGTAGGACGAACTGGATCGGGCAAAACTAATGTTATGATGAATTTATTACTTAACCACTTCTTCAACTACGATCGAGTTTATATCTACACGATCAGTCCACAGCAGGATAAATACGTGCTGCTCAGCGAATACAAAATAAAACTGAAAAATGAACTTGGCGTAGGCGATGATATATTTATCACAAAAGAACCCGAAGATTTAATTTCAATTACCGAGCTTGATTCTGACGAGCATACAATAATTGTGTTTGAAAACAGTCTGCTAATCAATGCAGAGATGAATAAGATCAAATCTTATTTTTCATTATCACGCAGTAAAAAATGTAAAGCAGTTTACCTGCATAAAGGATTTTATAAAGTATATCGATTTATCAGGCGAAATACAGGTTGTTTCATATTATTTGCTGGTCTAGACAATATCGACGTACAAAATACAGCCCGAAAACAGTGCAGGCATGTATTAAAAGACACATTTGCCGAACATTATCATAAATCGTATATTCAGATGTGGAATCGATAAGATTTGGGACTGTGAAAATTAATCTAACGGTAAACATCTGAAAACTACGTATTGCGGTAAACATCTTATATTAGTCTAACAAAAATGAATAAATCAAAAAACTGGACTCAAACGAACAGAGGTTCTATAGAAAAACGTTGCAAAAAGAGCCACGTTCAAGAGGAAGGTTTAGCAGGAAATTCAAGATCTACAGCGAACTTCAGAAGAAACTGCTAGACCTTTTAGACCAGTGACCGAGGCTGTACTTGGCAAACAGTGGGATATTTCTGCGTTATCGCCGGAAAAATTAAAAAAGTTATCAGAGAGAGGAATGGGAGGTATTCTTGAAAAGAAGCAAAAAAGTTGCAGAACAAAATATTGAAACAATAGTCGATCCTGTTGCACAACAGGCGGAAATTTAACGAAAAAATGGAAGAGTGGATCGAGTAGAAGCGGAAAGATCAAAACCGATACGAGATAAATAACGACGAAAACTGGAGGAACATAATATTAGGAAAGAACAAATTCGATTCAACGTATTGAAAAAGCAACAAAAAATATTAGCAATAATTTTACAGATAGCGACATTATAGATCTGTAAAATGATGTGTTTAAATAGGAAAAACTTATGACGAAAACTAATATCAAAAAATTGGATGATGCAGAAATTGATAGATATATCGAGTTATTAACAGATAATTTTTTTTAAAAAAACTAATCTGAATAAAGTGATAATATCAATGATTCTGAAGATTTTTTGGAAGCGAATGATCTGGTCAAAAAATACCGAAAAAGTATTATTATTATTATTATTATTATTATTATTATTATTATTGTTGTTGTTGTTG